>PVIY010038889.1:0-23537 GCA_004026745.1 Myrmecophaga tridactyla
CTGGTGAGGGTAGCGCACCCAAGGAATGTGGCCTGGCTTACTTCCTAGTCCTGGGCTCCCGTCCGTGAACTCCTGCAGGCTCTGGGGCTCTGTGCCTCTGCGGCAGTCTCCAGCTTTCTGCTTCTCAATTCCCTGGCCTCTGCAACCAGGACTGCCCCATGGGGTGCAGAAGGCTCTCCCAGGTCAGCCACACTCCTGAATTGCCACTTCAGTCACCCTCCTGTCCCTTCTCTAACTTTTCCTTAGAGCAGGGCTCATCTTGAGCTACTCTATTTGGCCATCTTCCTGAAAGTCCACCCACTGAATTTTTAAATGTCTACTGTATTATTTTTTATTTTAAAGAGCTATTTATTGTTCCCTGGATGTTCTTTTTTTGTAGCATTCTGTTCTTAAATGCAATATTATCTCTCATCTTTCAGTTTTAATTATGGTTTGTTTTAATTATGGTTTGTTTTTATAGTATTCCTCTACCCTCTGCTCCTCCTTTGTTTCCATTCCCTTCTACTTCACTTTTTTTTTTTTTAACTGTTTGCTTGTTTTGGGGGTTTGTTTTTTATATTGGGAACTTTTTCAAATATATTTTGACAACATAGCCATTTGTTTCCATATAAAGCTGAGACCCAAAAGAGATGATTGGAAGCTCTGGGTGAGAGTGCAAAGGCTTGTGGACAGGTGGATTTCCTTCACAATAGGATGAGTAGATGAGGTTCTGCTGGTTTCACTGTGGAATTCCAAAAATGAAGGTCTGTTTATGTTTTCCTTTTGGATCAGTCAGTTTCTCCAGAAATCCATCCTCTAACCTCTTGTCTGGGAGTTAGGTGGGAGTGGTAATAGTTCTGGAAGTGAGAGTTATGGATCTGAACAAGACTTTCCAGGGTCCTGCCTTTGATAGACTTTTTTTTTTTTTGGCTTGTTAACCCTTATCTACACTCTAATAGAAAATTAGCAAAGTTCAGAAGCTGAAGCCTAAGTTGGTTCATGATATCTTAATTTATTAAATTATGTAATTTTAAAATATATTGAAGGAGTGCAAGGGTAGTTCAGTGGTAGAATTCTCTCCTGCCATGCAGGAGACCCAGATTCAATTCCTGGCCCATGCACTTCCTAAACACAAACAAACAAGCAAAGAAAGAAAGAATAAACAAACAAAAATTCAACAAATGGTGCTGCAATAACAGGATACTCACATGGAAAAAGAATGAAATGTGACCCTGGGCATAGAGCATACAATATATATTGAAAAGAATATACCCAACATATATTTGTTAAAAGCATAATAACAAAATGAACACTCATGAATATACTACCTAACTAAAAAAAATATGATGTTACTAATACCAGCAAATAGCTTCTAGGGTGGATTGTCTCCTGGATCAGGAGAGTCACAATTTTCATTAGTTCTATAATATTTGCATATTCTCTCTTCTCTCTCATCTCTCTTTATAAGACTCTATCATGCCTTCTCACTTTGTATTCCAGGTTTCTTAACCTCTTCCTCATATTTCCCATCTCCTTGTCTATGTTGTTGCATGTAATTTAACTAGAATCTCAGTATACTTTGGCAATAAATTTTTCAGAAAATCCAGTCTGTCATAGCACTGGAAAAGGAAGCCCAATCTATTTGCTTTCTTTCTTGTAAAGTTTCACTGACATCACTAGTCTGCTGCCATCCCCTTTCCTGTTCTTTTGTTTTTGTGATCCTAAACATTTCCAACTCCTTTTCTGTCATTTTAGGGGGGTGGGAGAAATTTGGGATAAACATTTTACTTCAATTTGAAATGTTTGAATAGAAGTTAGTTAGGTTTTCTTTAAGAATTTTCTAACTTGCATTAGGAAGTGCAATATATCCAAGGAAAGGAAACTGTTTTAGTTTGCTAAAGCTGCTGGACAGCAACACACCAGAAATGGACTGGCTTTTATAAAGGGGATGTATTTAGTACAAATTTACAGTCCCTTGGAGGAAAGGCAGCTAGCTTTCATCTGTGTTTCTTTCTCACATGGGAAGACTCATGGCGATGTCTGCTGGCCTTCTCTCCTGCTTTCCCTGGGGCGTTTTTCTTCTGCATCTCCAAACGTCTAGTTATGTGTTGGCTCTGAGGTTTGAGCTGATTCATACTGGGCTTCTGAGCCCTGCTGAGCTCTTTTTAAGCATCTAGCTGATCAAATTAAAACATCACTCATTGAGGAAGGCACTCTCCTTGGGTGACCACAAGTGTAATCAGCCTTAGATGCATTTCACGTGCTAATGATTTACGTCCACAGCAACAGAACAGCTGGGCATCATCACCTGGCCAGGTTGACACCTGTCCATACTTACTACAGAAACTCATACAGAAGTCTACCAAAAGAATCATTTGATATTGTTTCTCCCTAGGTGAAATAATTGGGACAAATTCCTAAGTGGCATTTGTAAGTGTTCTGCTTTGATACCCTACCTTCCCCTATAATAAACCATGCTGTGAACAAAAGGATTCATTCTGAGACTTATCTAGATGGAAACCTTCACTTTGAAAATACACATTTGCATTTCCTCAAAAAAAAAAAAACCCTTCTAGAAAGAGTACACTAGTCATCTTGATGGAAGAACAGAAGAACTTTAACTGGGTTTAGAGACAAGGAAAGACTAAAATGTTCATGATAAACCCATGTCCATGGGTTTCCTTGTCCACGAAGAAAGACTATGCCTTGAAATGGCTACTTCTTAATTTGAGTGACTGGAAAATCCCTCTGCCAATGCATAATTATTATAGGTAATACTAGTCAATGGTACAACTTATTGGTTGGTGCAACATCTTTGAACTTAATATCTCTTTGTAATCTGAAATCCTAGAAATGTGAAATGTGGAAAAATTTCACAGCAGAATATTAACATGGACCAGTTTTCTATCCAGAGCCAAGCCCTGAGCTGCGTCTATACCACCAGCTAAGGAGCTGCCTGCAGATCACCCCTTCCCTGAGTTCAGGTAGGGTCTCTCCTGGCCAGGCTCTGCTCCCTCTTGGCTCCAGCTCCCCATGGGCAGTGCTCCCCTGGGGTGGGTGCTCTCCTGCCTGCTCTGACAAGCAGTCATCTGTCTTCCAGCTCAGGCTCTAATTACTCCTGCCATTAGCCTGCCCAGCAGGACTGCAGATGTTATTAATGGTCATGAAATTACCCAATGCCTTTCAAAACATCAGAGCCAGTCGATGTTTGTCCCGTGACCTCTCACAGCACTTCATTTCTTTGTTCATTTTGCTGCTGCATTGAACCTTGAGCACAAAATGAAAAATTTGAGGGAGAATTTAATCTCCCCCACTTTCCTTTACTCCCCTCAACAATGTACCCCCTTCATCCCCCCGTTTATTTAGGGCTATAACTCACAGCTTTGTTGATTTGCTAGACTGTTGACTTGCAGGGATCTCTTGATTCTACGGATGTACCATTTTCCCCTATCCGTAGCTATCTTATGGATCTGTTTTCAAAAATTAAAAATAACTTGTTACACCTTATTGGAAAATCAATACGGTTTCATGGTTGGAAAAATTAGAAAAATGTAGATAAGCCAAAAGAAGAAGAAAATCTATAATCCCACCTTCCAGAGATAAACACTATTAAAATTTTATGGCCTATCTTTACTGATTTTTTTTATATAGATAGAAAGATATGAGATGATACTATTATAATAATAATGTTAATAACACTAACATTTATTGAGTTCTGAACGGGCAGCCTTCAGATTGTTTTTCCATGTATTAATTAATTGGATCTTAGCAAAAACCCTATAAGGTGTAGATTTAAGTACTATCACCATTTGAAGATGGGCAAACTGAAGCACATAGAGGCTAAAAATGTTGCCCAAAGCCTATAGCTATTACATCTAAGAAGTGAGATTTAAACCCAAACAGTCTGGTTCTGGGCTCTAACCTTTTAACTAACACATTATACTGCTATCTAACTTGCTTTTTAAGTTTAGTAAACCCTGAATATCTTTCCATTATACTATTAATCCACAACATGGTTTTGAATAATCCTGAAGGCTACATAGAATTCCAAAATATTAATATCCTGAAATTTTCTTAACCTAAGCATTAGGATTGTTTTCTTTTGTCCATTTTTACTTTTCTGTACTGTGTGCTATGATAAACAACACTTTGATGAACACATGGATTATTATTATTATTATTATTTTATTTTTTTGCATGGGCAGGCTCTGGGAATCGAACCCAGGTCTCCGGCATGGCCTGCGAGAATTCTGCCACTGAGCCACCATCGCACCACCTGATATGGATTATTTTTAAATGAGATAATTACCTCAGAAATAAAACTTTAGGGAAAGAAAAAAACACACATGAAAGAACAATGTGAACAATGCTCACTTCATTTCATGCTTGCAAATACCAGCTTGATATACTCCTTGATTATATTATTTCCAATAGATAAGCGTCTACTTAAAAAAAAAGGAAATAATTATTGAATGCTTTCTATGTGTCAACCACACCTTACTTTGCTTTTAAGTCCTGGTATTTATTTACAAGTAATTCAGGCTCAAAATGGGATTTTGGTGAAGTTAGAGAGGATAAAAGGAGAAGATTCCTTTTTGGATGTCTCACCCTATCATATAGTGCCTTTTCCTCTAGATAATGCCAACTGAGCATCTGTTTTTGTTGTTGTTAAACTGAGCTTGAATACTCTACCCTTCCCCTCAGCTGGAAATTCTTCAACTGTTGAGTATCCAGAAACTTCAATGAAGCTTCAATCTAATTCTTGTTCTGGGAGGACATTTTTGGCATGCCATTTTGTCTCATCTGAGTTATTAGGCTAGGTCTATATTTGGCCAGTACATCTACCGTGGCAGGATCTATTTAGAATTTCTAGCTGATTGTCAGCTTGTCTGTGTAAAATGTATTTGAATTGACCTCTGGCTAATAGGATGAACTAAATAACTGTCCAACTTTGTAACAGGTCCATTTTTCCACGAGCATAGGTACAACCCCAAATTCCAGGCCAGTCACTGTTCGGGTAATATGTGGGCACAAATCATGTTTCTTAATTCATTTTTCTACTCCATGTAAACATGATTAACACAGAACAGTATTTGTTACCTATTTGCAAAGTCAAAGAAGTCTGAGGAGATCTGGGTTCCAGTTTTATTTCTACTACAGATGAGCTCTTAGAAGGGGTAGAGCCAAATTCTAACAACTTTGCACTTCATTTCTTCCTATACATGCAGATATGTAATAATTTTAGTATCTATAAGATACTAAATCATTCCTGAAGCTCTTTAATTTCCATAAAAATTGTCTTATAGGGTCTTCTTTTTTAAAACATATTTTTATTGACAAATCTTTATACGTATACAGTCCATACATGGTGTACAATCAGTGGCTCACAATATCATCACATAGTTGTGTATTTATCACCATGATCATTTTTAGAACATTTGCATCCCTCCAGAAAAAGAAAAAAAAAGAAAAAACTCATGCATCCCATACCTTTTACCCCACCCTCTCATTGACCACTAGTATTTCCATCTACCCAATTTATTTTATCTCTTATCCTCCCTATTATTTATTTACTTTTTATCCATTTTTTTTACTCATCTGTCCATACCCTGGATAAAAGGAGCATCAGACACAAGGTTTTCACAATCACATAGTCACATTGCAAAAGCTATACCATTAATCAATTGTCTTCAAGAATCAAGGCTACTGGAAAACAGCTCAACAGTTTCAGGTACTTCCCTCCAGTCATTCCAATATGCCATAAACTAAAAAGGGATATCTATATAATGCAAAAGAATAACCTCCAGGATAATCTTCTGACTTTGTTTGAAATCTCTCAGCCACTGAAACTTTATTTTGTCTCATTTTTTTCTTCCCCTTTTTGGTCAAGAAGGCTTTCTCATTCCCATGATGTTGGGTCTCAACTCATCCTGGGAGTCAAGTCCCATGTATAATTAAGGCATAATTATAAGTAGCCTTAGCCTATCCTTTGCAGGAATGAGTTTCATAGGGGTTAACCACAAGACTGAGTGCTCAGCCTATTGAATTGGTTGTCCCCACTGCTTGTGAGAATATTAGGAATTATCCAAATTTGGAAATTGAGTATTTCCTCCTTTCTCCCATTCCCCCAAGGGGACTTTGCAAATACTTTTTAATTCTCTGCCCAGATTACTCTGGGATGTATCAGGACATTACGCTAATCTGGAAAAACCAATAAGATCTCATGCCCTATTCAAGATTCCATATAATTATGGTGTTCAACTAAACTAACCATACAGATTAAATAAGGTAATGCACTACCCAGAATGTAAATTTTGCACCAAATAAACATCTCTCCCTTTGGTCTCACACAGAAGTTGACGTTTTAAAATATGGATGAGATCATCCTTCACCCTAGTTGCCACATAAATACCTGAACTCTCTGGGAATGGCCTGGGTAAGTACAAACAGCTCAGTATCTCAGAATTTAGAAATAACAGTTACAACTCCTGAACATATGTGACTGCTGTAAGATTTACAATCCAGGACCCTTTATGGTAGGACCCAACATGATAACCCATGCTCTCAACTTTAATTCACTGAGTTATTATATTATAGTTAGTTCAAATGAGTGGAAGCATGATAATATTTGTCTTTTTGTTTCTGACATTTCATTCAACATACAGTCCTGAAGCTTCATTCATCTAGTTGCGTGTCTCATCTTACAGGTTCTTAAGGTATTAACTTTCAAGTATGAGCAAAAATCCTTGACTCTCTTCCTTATTTTGCAAGACATGAAATTTTAATTCCAAGGAATTGTGTGGGGCAAACACACAATCCCTTAGGTATTTCTGCTTTTTTCCCCCAATTTTATATATATTACAGATGACATGTATGTGTAGGGTACTTTCCCATGGGTGATCCCATATAGGAATTATTGGCTAGGATGAAGAAAAGAGACTGTGGGGTTATGCACAATTCCTAGGCTAGAATTGTAACCTCATCCCTTCTCTCTCATTTAAGAAAATGTATTAGCTAAAACATATTTTAAAACTACCTTAATAAAACTATGGAATAGTGGTACAGGAATAGAAAAGCCCAGACACTGGAATCACATACCCATGGAAAAACTAGTATATAATAGAACTTCTTCCCAAATCAGTGAGTAGACCACAGATCCTTTTGTGGTTGATGTTGGGCAAACTGACTCACTGTGGAAAAAATGAAAATGAATTCCTACCTCACTACAAGATAAGTTCCACATGGATGAAAGACCTAAGTATAAAAGGAAAAGACACCCCATGGCAGATATGTGGGAGAATATCTTTGTAGTCCTGGAGTTGGGAGTGAATTTCTTAACCAAGACCCAAAACAACAAAAACCATAAAAGGAAAATTGATGGGTATCACTACATCAAAGTTAAAGATTTCAGTTCAGAACAGTTAACCTACCTGACAGATAGTATTGGGAAAAGATGCTTTGTAGCGTCTAAAATCAATAAGGGATTCATGCTCCAAGGAACTCCTGCAGATAAGCAAGAAAAAGATAGGAAACACAAGAAAAATATGGGCAAAGCCTAGCAGCAGTTCATAGAAGGGGAAATCCAAATTGCTTTGCAGTAATCGGAGGAGCGCAAATTTAAATGACAATGAGATTCATTTTAAAATCATCAGAATATCAATAATTGGAAATCTTGATATCGAGTGCTCCTGGTGGCGGTATAAACTGGAACAAGCATTCTGGAGAGAAATCTTCAAGTATTCATTAACATGAAGTACCCCTATAGCATATGCTCCCACCATCCCACTTCCACTGTAGACCCCCAGAGACAGGCTTGCCCATATCCGTGAGGGGACACAGCTGTGGGTGGGTCTTTCAGCACCCTTTGTCATAGTGGGGAACTAGAGTCAACCTAAGGGGTACGTGGAGGACAGCGGACGAGGAAACGGTGGTGTACGCAGAGAGCGAGAAGCATTCGATTTAAATATAACAGCAGGGAGAGAGCTCGAAAAACCCAGAGTAGGGTGAAAAAAGTAAGTTGGGGGATATGATTTATAGCACATTGCCTGTTACAAATTAGACATGCATACCCAAAGTGATACTATATATTATTCAAGGGTATTCATGTACCTAAATGAAGATTGGAGTGGGGGTTCTGGGGGAGTGGGGATCAGGAAATAGGAGGAAAAACAGAAACAAAATAAAATTATTTCATGGGCCGGTGAGTGTACCACAAACTGAAGAAGTGAATTCATTTGACTCTGTAGATCTATAGTCTAGAAGGGAAGAAGAAAAGGAAGTCAAGTCAAATTGGAATTAGAGGGAGTGAAGAGGTATCCTTACGGTGATAACTTCCAAATATTCTCCTGTTTATGAGCTGTATAATAAATCATTGATAAACTTCAACTCTTCATTAGTTGTAATAGATTACCGGTGACACACTTCCCAGCTGTCATGACCCCAGGGCCGAAAGCTTTAGTGGAAGCTGTTTATGTTCATAATATTTGTCTACTGTATCCCTAAGAGGTGAAGGAACCCATAAAAAGCAACAAGAGGCAGCCTCTATATTTGGGACACAATTAGGAATAAGACCTGGAAAAAGTTTGCAATTATTATTCCATAAAGACCCAGCCTGAAGGCCGTACCTCTTTATCCATATTTTATTTCCTCCATCGAATATTTAAAGTTTCCCCTTTACGTTTGTAGCACGGGAAGCAGAAATCTAAATAGCCCTAACATCATTTCCCTAATTCCCACAGCCTGCACTGTTCAGATGTCAGCCTCTAAGTTCCTAATACAAACGAACAGAAGACAAAAACATTTTGCTGGATTCTGAAGTGAAGTATTTCAGCAGAACACAGAGAAACAGTTAAATTTTTCAAAGCTCTGAAACTGGAGAGGAGGCTGTCCTCAAAATCTACCAACCAGAGGCCTGGGAGAAACTGCCTGCTTGTGGCTCGAGATTTTCCTCTCTCCTCCTCCCCACCCCCTCTTCCTCCTGCCTCCCCTCCCTCCTCTTCCTCCTCTCCTCCTTTCTTTCTGCCTATTGGCGACAACATCAAAGAGATGCTCAAACGGATTTTCTAACCTGACCCCACTCAAACTGATCAGTTCTTTAAGTTGGTCTCTTTGAGACTGTTAAAGAACGGGATCTTTCCCCCCATGATGTTTTATAGTTTTAAGTAAACTCCCTTTACTGTGAGGCCCTTTTCAGAGGCATGCATTGCAGAAAGACAAGCATTCTTTACTAATAACCTGCACACAAATAGATCTTTTTCAATGTGAGTTTGAATTAAAAAAAAAAACAAAAACGTATTTACTGGGACTATATTTGCAAACTCTTGCTTCCAGATCAGAATAGAGTAGTTTTCCATTGCTTATTTATTTATTCTTTGTCATTTAAAAATATGTGATTCTTGGGCTTGTGTAGAATCACGTATATTTACCCATCTGCATTGAAAATTAGAATGGAACTGGCAGATAAATGTAGCTTTTTCTTGTGATCAAGGTCTTTAAGGTAATGTGTGAGGCTCTTAGCTGCAGTGCTGCCGAGTGAGAGTCATCCTTGGATCTAAATGTGTGAGCATCATTGATAACCAGAATTACTTTAGGAGGAAGTGAGACTGAGTGCCCTGGGTACTATCTAACTCCCTCAGAGAGGCTTCCAGCCACTTGCAGACCATTATCTCATTAGTTTGCAAAATATCCCAGTGAGGAAGGAACATGCTAATGGAGTATAAATGGCATAAAGCACTTTGCTAATGTGGCATGACTTTCTCCCCTCTTGTCCCCATCCCTGAGCCTGGATGCAGAAACTGAGGCAGAGGGAGCTGGGGTTTCTGAGCCAAGAGAGTAAAGAGCCAAAGGAAGACTGGAGGATGAAATGCTGCTACCCAGCAAGTTGATGGGAGAAGTTTTCAGTTTTTAAATGCCTAAATAAGACCTAAATCATTACTTTAGATAACAGCAACCTTTTATTTCTGATCTGGCACCAAGTGTGGATAGCTGGGAAGAGAGAAATGTGCTGAGAAGAGGGACAGGCACTGAGCCAAGATAAAGCCATAGGCTCTCAGAAGTGACCACTCTGGGGTGCAGCTGGCTCTTCTGCCGACTCAGTACTTTGCTGATAAGTCCAAATCAATTTGGTTCACATCTTTATAGACACACACAACACCTATTCAACTGACCTCATTGAGTGCAATTCCTTAGGTTTTTACCAAGGTCTTTGAGGCTATTTTTGTAAAGAAGTGCTATATGAAAATTTCATTTTTAAATAAGCTGATAATTTAAGTTTCTTCTCCACCTTAAAATGGGGAGTGTACAACTTACAGAAAAGTGTGTTGAGAGTCAACTAAAAGGACCCTTCTGGGGCCTTTTATTACTCAAGCGCTTCAGTTCACAGAAATACTCACCATCAGTACATTGGGCTGGCTTTGTCTCCTTCTGGGGGGTTCTCTTGTTCTCCTGCTCAGTTTCCATGGCCTCCGTGCTCTTCTAGGCCCTGTGAAAACTTTTTCTTTGGATGATGGGAGACTAAGATGCAAATAACTGGGAAGACATACATTAAAGGAATCTGCTTTTAACTGTGGCATTTTTAGGCATGTGGAATATTTTGTGGAGAGAAGGCATTTTACTGCACTCCTCCATGAAACCTACTTGGAGGTTTCTGGACAGGATAGCATCATTCTTGAAGAAATAAAAATGCTATTCTTTCTCCAGAAAGTCAGCCTAGCCAACATTTTTTAAGTTGATAGTGTGAATGCATATGTAGAATCTGTTTGTTCATTCGTTCATTCATTCAAAGAACACAAACCTGAATAAGCAACAGCTCCTTCTATCTGGGAGCTTACAGACCTGTAAACAAGTTATTGCATGGCAGCTAGGTAATAAAAAGCATAACAGATGTAGATATACAAAGTAGAAACTTTCAGCATAAAAGTGGAAGTGTTTAATGAGATTTATAGTCAATCAAAATGCCAAGAAGACATTTATAGGCCCAAAGTGCCATGTGAAACTAGCAGGGATAATGTTTAATAGGGACAAAAATATGGTCCAGCATGGGTTTAAAAAGATCAATGGAGTAATCACAAGATCAAGACTGTCTGTCAGTGTGACATGGTGGACCAGGGCATGGGACAAAGAGCTGGGCAGGCCTGGGTTCTAATCATTGACTCTGCCATTTACTTCTACTATGATCATGGAAAAATGTCTTCACCTCTTGGTCAGTGCTTCAGTCTCCTCCATCTGCAACATGGAAGCATTAATAAGACCTGACTGAAATGGCTGTTAGGAGGATTAAATGAGATAATACATTTCAAGAGCTTAGGAATGTACTCGGCAAGAACACCCCAGCACTCCGTAAGAGTTAACAACCATTATTATTACTCACAAAGCGTTCTTTTAGAACAGCAAAAAGAAATTTACAGCTTGCTCAGCTGCAGTCAGCAGTTCTCTGATAAGCTCGTTGGTTTGTATACTGGTTTCCCAGAGGAATAGGAAGCAACAAGGCAAATTGCTGCTTTGGACTTGATGTTCTGTCCAAAAGAAGAAAGTGGCTGTGTCATCCTAGAGTTCTTGAAAGGCAGGAAGAGAAAATCTGGATATAGTTGGACATTTTCTCAAATCATTAGCAAGACAATGTCAAGAAGACCAGAAAGAAAACAAGAACACTTCTGTGCTTCCGTCATTTGTGACCTGACAAAGG
Organism: Myrmecophaga tridactyla; assembly: GCA_004026745.1. Lineage (NCBI taxonomy): Eukaryota > Metazoa > Chordata > Mammalia > Pilosa > Myrmecophagidae > Myrmecophaga > Myrmecophaga tridactyla. The sequence continues at coordinate 11,663 of PVIY010038889.1, forward strand.
AGAACCGCTCATTGATGTTTCCAAATGTGCACAGGGCTTTGCAGTCACAACTGGTTCCAACGAGGGAGGAAATGGGGAAGTATTTAAAGAAGCTTATGATAACAGTGATGGATTTAATGAGTTCAGGTTTTAAAGATTTTTGACGGAAAGGCATATGACCAAGAATGATTACAAAAGGTATGTCAGGAAAGTTAAAATATAAAAGGAGCTGAGGCCTGCAAAAAACTCCCAAGGACAAAAAAAAAAAAAAAAAAAGTGGGGGTAGGATTTGCTATTGCTCCAGGCAAGAAGATCAGGGAATGCACACACAGACCCTCATTGACAGAGCTTGGAATTAATGATGAAACTATTGCTAGATGGCCTGGAGAAGGCTGAACTTGGTGATACCTCTATTTGTTTTCTCTGACAAGGAGAATAACAGAAATATGTAGAAAGAATGAGCACTGGTAAATGACAATGGAAGTTCCAGAGATCATAAACGTATAGCTGTTCTGAGTTCAGGTCTCTGTAATAAATTATGTTGCAAGGTACTGAGGCAGCTTGCAAATGAGACTCTGTAGTCATTATTGGTTGAAATTTGAAAAATCTTAGAGAAATGAAAGCATGTTGGAATAAATGTTGGTGGGCACATTTGTCTACTTTTAGAAATGGAAATGAAGTTGATTTTACAGATTACAGGCAGGTAAGCATGTTGTCCATCTCTGGCAAGCCTTGGTTACAGAAGGGTTAATTTGTAAGCACCTTAGAGAGGTGACCACCTTACTGGTTTACTAAGAACAGGTCATCTTAAGCTAATCTCCTATTCCTTCTTTTGTCTTCATTTGGCATTCTTGGGCCAAAAGTCCTGGGAAGTCAACTGAATTGTGTTTTTGGATTTCTACAAAGCATTTGAAAAATCTTTCATGCTGTTGTTGAAGGTATGAAAAAGAAAAACAGGGGCTGCGCTCACAAATAATTAAGAAACTTTGGAACAATGTGATTGATGGCATTTAAAGGGTAGGGATAATGGGAAATCTCAGCCCAGAGGGGAATTTCTAGTGGCAAAGGACAAACCTATTTCCCTTATTCTGTTCAGTTATTTTTTTGTGTGAATGACTAGAATGATGATATGAATAATAATTAGTTTATCAACCTTTCTTACATTCCTACTTATGTGTCAGATATTTTATGTAGATTGATTGCATCATTTAATTTTTACATAACTCTATGATGTTAAGTCTGAATTGTTAAGGAATCCATGCAGGGCAGCGAGTCAAAGCTAAACAGATTTATTGAGAGGAGGAAGCAGGGAAAAAGCAGGTGGGAGCCTTCAAAACCTGCCAGCAAAAGGAAAGAAAATGGCTCCACCTCTCTTTCTAAGAGCTGGGCTTTTAAAGGAAAAATGTGCCCGGTGGTGAGGGTCATCAGGCAGGAACAGTCCTTAACTGCATGTCTGTTTCTTCTGATGGGTGTGGCAACTTCAGGTGGGTGAAGCGCCAGCATGCCTGGGGATCTTGCTCCCATATCTGGGTCTGCAAAAAGAGCTGACGGGCCCCTGAGTCTAAATGTCTCTTTATATGTAAAGTTCTTCTGAGACCTGACATATGGCATAGACACTATTTTACAGAAAGGTTAAATAACTTACCCAAGGTCTCACTAAGAGTAAGCCAGGGACTAGGATTGGATCACACTTATCTTATTTCAAAGCCATTGCTCTATCAGGTGTACCAACTGGCTCCAAAGTTGAAGTGGGAGGGCTGATGAATAAATGAGATACAGTCATCAAGATCCAAAATAATACCATCGGGGCATGAACTGAATCCAACAAGAAGCAATTTAACTGGGTAAATTTAAGGTCCTAGGATGTGGTCCAAAGACAAAACTGTATAAGAATGGACTAGAAATTGCTTAGGAGGAGTTTGGGTGAACAAGACTTACTTGACAGGAAGCTCAATCCAAGACAATAGTGTGACATGGCTGCTGAAAAAAAATAAAACAAATTAGAAATTGGTTTATCTTATGAGTCTAACATAGCTAAAATGGATTTGGAATAAGAAAACCAAAGAAGGGCTATACATCTGCTGTTTGAAGCCATGAATGTAATGTTAATGGACTAAAGAGAAGGCAGATTTCTTACCCTTAGTTTTTGTCTGTCTTCACTTTCAGAGAAAACAATAGGACTACAAAACATAGACCATCCACTGGTGAGAGAGAAAGGTGGTATGAGAACATGTTGCTAACTGTTTTTTTTTTTTCTCAAAATCACAATTTAATGGTGATGCAGACAAAGTTCGATGAGAAAGCAACTAAACCACATCATATGGGGAACAAGAGAAGAGCTGGGATGTTCAGTTGGGGAGCAAAAGACCTTCAAGGTGAGCTTGACTGGTCCTCACACATTGAGAGGGTCATCACGTCCAAGGGCAAGTTCACTGATCCTCCAGAATAGTGGCTTTCAAACTTGCTTGACTGTTACCGCAAGAATTTCATTTTATATCTCAAAACCCAGAATACACACAAACACATACATAACTGAAACTGACATTCCAAAAAGACATTATTTTACCCTTTCTATGTTCAATTTGCTTTGAGATATTCTGTTCTATTATTCTCTTTTTTCTATTCTATTCTTATTCCATCCCAACCCATCCTCTTCTATCCCATCCTATCCTATCTTAATCTTTTTCATTAAAAAAATGTCACAGCCCATTAAGTTGCTTTTCTGGCTTATTAATGGGTTGCAGCTCATGACTTAAAAATCCTGCCCTAGGGACTCCACATATGGAATCTATGTGGTGCTAGCTATTGCTTCAGGATCACAAAGAATGTCTAACATACTGAAGTGACAAAAAATGGGATTGGTTTCCTCAGGAAGCTGTGAGTTATTGCTTCTTGCAGTATGCAAGCTTGGGCTAAATGAAGGCATAATAAGAGTGGTGCAGAAAGGATTCACATATCAAATAGGGGGACTGGATACTTAACCTTTCCTGTCACTGTAGGCTACACTAATAGAAGGATAGTGTGTATCTCTGGGGAGGGGAGGGTGGCATTGCTCCCTGCTTCTCAGACTACAGCTCAGATGATCAGAGCTGTTAGGAGATATGTTTGAAGCCATTCATTTGTTCATTCAACAAATATTTATGGTGCATCTAGCACAAGCCAAGCACTGGGCTCAGCTCTGAGTTTCTAAGATCGACACAGCCCTTGTCTCATGGAGTTTACTATCTAGTGAAGAAAAGATAATAATTCAATGCATATTTTTTTAATGCTTGACTGTCCATCTGTCACTGTTTTAGATGTTGGATATTATCATTGCATCATTGCACAAAACAGACAAAAAAATTCCTGCCCTCATGGAATTTACAGATTATAAACAACAAGCTCACAAATGGTTACTCAATGCAGACTGCAGTAAGTGCAAAGTTCCCAGAGAACTTGGGATAGGGAAAGGACTAGGGTAAGAGTCAGGGAAGCGCCCCTGTGGAAGTCGCATTAATACAGCCATCTGGAAGGCTAGTATTGCTCGTTGCAGAGAGAGTGAGAGAGGTGAGCAGGACACAGCACTCTGGGGAGAGTGACAGCAAACATCTGAGGACATGAAAGGAAGTCAGGCTGGCCAAGATGCAGAGGGGCAGGGAGGGAACTGACCTCTCAGGGTCAGGTAGTGGGATTGATCCTAGACACAAGGAGAAGCTAGTAGAGAGATGTAGACATAAAGATGGAGAGATGCAGAAGAACACAGAGATTGAGTAGGGCTACAGAGATGGGTATGAGAGATGCATAGAGGTAGAATCAGTATGGCTTGGCAGAAGGAAGGAGACAAGGATGACCCCTGGGTTTCTTGTCTTGAGCAGCTGGTGGGGGGGGAGGGGAGGTACAGAAAGGGTCATCTCATTTATGAAGATGAGGGACAAAGAAGAAGGAGCGGTGGGGTGGGGAGATGAGGTCAATTTGGGACATCTCTGCTCATGCAGCTTCTTCTTCCCAAAATACCACTGTCTCACTTGTCTGCTGAGAAAACACCTGTTTGTCCTCTAATACTCCAACACTCAGGAAGCATTTCTTTAACTCCCTCCTTGCCAGATAGAAGCAACCACTCCTTACTTTGGATCCCTCCTCTCCCCTTACCAACTTCCCTCACTGCCTCAGTGACACTTTATTTTTGTTTGATTGCTTACAATAATAGCAATTAATGCTTAGAGACCACTTACTCTGAGCCAGGTGATGCTGTTCTGAGTCCTTTACATGTATCACCTTGTGTGATCCTCACAACTGCCCTTAAGGTCAATGCTATTATTTTTCCCACTTTACAGATAAAGGAAACTGAGGCATAAGCAGATCAGGTAACTTACCTAGCTATCATGGCACTGTAAGTGCAGGGCTGGGATTCCAGCCCTGGCAATCTGGCCGCAGTGTCTACGCTTTCTGACCACTCTATACATCCTGTTTACTACTGGTTAGTAGATTCTTGAAGTTAGGGATTATATAGTATTACTTATGTTTGTGGTTGTGTGTGTGTGTGTGTGTGTCTTTTACATTGTCAGTGCTCAGCAGTGCCCGAACCATAATTGTCCCTTAAAAGGGTTGATTGGATGGGTCAATGACTGGATAATATTGTTTACACATTTAAGGAGGGGTTAGGATTGCCTATGAAACTCTAGACCAAGGGTTGGCAAACATTATTTTGTAATGGGCCAGTAAATATTTTAGGTTTGGGGGGCCATATGGTCCCTGTCACCACTAATCAACACTGCCATTGTCATATGAAAGCAGCCATTGATAATAGTATAATGAATGGGTGTTGCTGTGTTTCAATAAAATTTTATTTACAGACACCACAATTTGAGTTTCATGTAATTTTCACGTCATGAGAAATTTTTTTTTTAAATTCTGAACTATTTAACAATGTTCAAACCATTCTTAGCCCACAGACTGTACGACTGAATTCGGTCCATGGACCAAGTCCGGTGATGTCGGCTATGGGGGGTGGAAGAGGCTTTTGACTTCAGAGAAGCTCACATCAGCTAGAAATCCCCATCAGCAGGGGCGGCTGCTCAGGGCCCCGGGGGGCTGCTCTCACCCGAGATTTGAGATTTCCGAGCAAGAAGAAGTGGAGGGAATTCCAGCTGGGTGGCTGGGGAGTGGGACACGAGATGACCTCTAAAGTCCTTCCCTCACTCTAAGGTTCCACCCACCACTTCCTGGGCTTTAGAGTAAAAAGCCACAGGAGCTGAGCCGGTTGGAGGGAAGGTCATTCGAAATTAGTGAAAAGGTCTGAGTTATAAAACGGGTTATGAGAAATGATGCTTCATTGCTTTCAAGGACATTCGGCAATCAAACGAACACTTAGCAAAGAGCTGTCAATAATCCATTTGAATTGCACTCTGTACTTTTCAAAGTGCTTTCCAGTACACTATCCACATTGATCCACCCAGGAAGCCGAGGAGCCAGAGAACCCCATTTCACAGGTGAGGTCGGAAGGCGCTCCCGCCGAGCTCAGAACCAGGCTGGTTGCTGCTCGGAACCGCTGCTGCCGACCTGCTGGAATGACAACTTCATATTTTGCATCAAGGGTGTATTATGGAATTTGCAGCATCAAATTTATATTTGTAGGAAGGATAAGCACTCCTAACTCAAGGTTCATTTTAACCCCCCAGGAATCTGCAAGAAATGTGACCACATACCCAGATTGGGATATAGAATTTGTCAAATGTCATTAATAAGACTTAGCAAGAGTTCATTAGAGGTGGACGTGCTAGAAGACTGGTTTTCACCCTGTTCTCTCATATCAGGGTTAAAGAAGCCTTTCCGTTGTGTTCTATTGCTTGGTAAATTTGGAAAATGCTTTATTTTCCACCATAGCTGGCAGAAGCTAACCGAGTTTGAAGGATCAGAAATGCGTTTTGAATTAATAAGGTTTTTCAGTGTCTTTTCTTTGCTTATGCTTTTTTTTTTTTTTTTAAGATCCAAAAGACTTCATTCTGGAAAGTTAGCAGTTCAGAGAGATCCTCCAAGAGAGAGCATCTCCGACATGGGAGGAGATCTAATCCAATTGCCTTGTGGAAGTTTCCTTTCTCCCTGTCCTGGAACACGTGACCTGGGGGTAGACCCAAGAAGCAGCCAGCCAGCAAGCCCTAGTGATTTGGGGATAAATCTGTGTGTGTGTCTGTGTGTGTTTTCTTTAAACTCAATTTGGGGCGCTCATCAGCATTTCTCTGCCAAATTAGGCTTTGGCACAGCCAAGGCTGCCTTGGCAAACTTTTTTAATTTCCCAAGAGCAACTTCCTGGTTCTTAATTAGGCCCTTTCTTCCTAGATGTCTATATTTAACTGTGCTCTGTTACCACTGACCCCTTTGGATGCTGCCAAGAACCTCAGGGAAGTGGCAATTAGGTCTAGACGGGGCAATTATGCAGAAAATTAAGTTCCCCAAATCTTCTTCTTCTTTTTTTATTCTATTAATTAAAAAAAAATTTTTGAACATAACAGCAAACAAACACATACATTCTTACCATATGATCATTCCATTCTACATATATAATCAGTTATTCACAATATCATCACATAGTTGTATATTCATCATCATGATCATTTCTTAGAATAGTTGTATCAATTCAGAAAAAGAAATAAAAAGAAAACAAAAAAAATTCATACATACCATACCCCTTACCCCTCCCTTTCATTGATCACTAGCATTTCAATCTACTAAATTTATTTTAACACCAAATGTTATTCTTAAAGGGAGACCTTGTGAGGGAACCTTCAGTTGTGGAGTGATACCTGTAGAATTCATTAGATAATTGCTCAGCTTTTTTTGTCACTTTGCCCAGGCAGGCAGAGAGCGAATATTTAACCTGTAGAAGGGCACTTGTCCTAGAAACTGTGAGCCTGGTGGGTGGAAGGGAAGTGATGGAGTGAAAGAGAGGCCTAGAGAAATGCTCTCGAATGTACCCAAGGAAACTTCAAGAATGTTCATGCCACTCTTGTCTGCAAAAGAGAAAAATTGAAAATAACCCAACTGTCTGTCACAGGAAAAATGGGTGAATAAATTGTGGTGCATTCCTACAATGGAATGCAATTCAGCAGTGTGAAAATGAATGACATAGAGTTACGCATATCAAAGTGGGTAAATTTCAGAACTATTGTTTAGCATAAAAGCAAGTTGCACACAGATATATATATAATATGAAAATATTTGTAAAAATTTTAAATGAGTGCTACTATACGGTATATTGTTTATGGATAGCAAATATGTAGCATAGGCATTTTTAAATCAATGGCAGTTTATAAAAACAAATCAACTATTTTTTTAAGGAAAGAAAGTAAAAATGTATGCTAATTCCACATACTACCTTCAGGAGAGCAGTTACCCTTGGGAGAGGGTCTAGAATAGATCTGGGGAGGGGTGAAAATCTTCAGCTGTCAGCAATATTTAATTTTTTAAAGCTGGGTGGTAAATTCCTGTGGAGTGATCCACGATATTATTAGCTAGTTAATATTAACTAGTATGCCTGAAAATGTTCACTAAAAAATGAAGTGTTGCTAGGTAGCCAGGCCTATGGTTTGTGGGGGATGTCATCAGGGAGGTGGGAAAAGTCTCAGGAGGGATGGGGGTGTTTTAGTTCGCTAAAGCTGCCAGACTGCAACACACCAGGGATGGATTGGCTTTTATAAAGGGGATTTATTTAGTTACAGATTTATAGTTCCACAGAGCAAAGGCAGCTGGCTTTCATCTGGGTTTCTTGGTCACATGGGAAGGCAAAGGCAATGCCCTCTGGCCTTCTCTCCTGGCTTCTGGATTCAAATGGCTTTCCCCAGGGTATTTCCCTTCTGCATCTCCAAACGTCTGAGTCTGAGCTCCTTTTCTCTCTTCTAACTCTTCCTTTTAAGCCTCCAGCTGATCAGATTAAAATATCACACATCGCAGAAGGCACTCCCCTTAGATGACCACAGATGGAATCAGTCATAGATGAATTTCAGATGCTGATGATTTAAGTCCGCAGCAGTGGAACAGATAGGCACCTCTATCTGGCCAAGTTAACAACTGAACCTGACTACTATAGGAAGACATGGCTCCTCTCTTCTTGGAAGAGGGATCAAGTGACACGTTCAGGGAATCAAGAATGTCTTTGGGACAGCACTGGACAGAGCACAGAGAACAAGATTCTAGAGCCAGTTCTTGTCTCCCTCCAGAGCTGAGAGCACTGCCGTGAGCCTTTCCCTTTCTTGGGACTCTGTGAAGAGAGGTCTTCCCTGGTTTCACCAGGTCCAGCTGCCTTTGATTCTGAAAGTTGCCCCTGGAGGCCCTGGGAGTTGGCCTTGCTGGGGTATGGGCAGCTTGGTGTCGGCAGCCCCATCATGATGGGGGAGAGTCTGGACAGGCTCCATTGCCTGCTCAAGGGTTGCGTGTGGGCATGGAGCAGTGGGGTGGGGGAGCTTATACATCCTGGGCAAAGCTGGGTTACAGCTCGGCTTCCATAACCCTTGGAGCCTTGCAAATGGCCTTGAGGAATGATTACTTAGATTGAGAGCTGTTGTTGTACTTTATTTTTTAACTTTTATTATGGAGAATTGTGAACATTTATAAAATTAGATGCTATTACCCCTATTTTTAAAATGTGAAAAAACAAGAGAGAGAGAAAAAGGAAGAAATCTAAGGAGAACAGTGTACTGAACTGTCCTGTACGCATTGGCTGGCTCCAAAAAACATTAACTCTGGCTGATCTTGCCCCATCTAACTGCCAATCCACTTCCCACCAACCTCAGTATGTATAGCTAAAAGAGAAGGACCCTTATAAAAAACACACTTAGTGAAATTAACAATTATCCTTAATATCATCAGGTATGCAGGTAAATGAATGCTTAACTTTCCCATTGTTTCATAAATGTCATTATTTTCATTTTTGCAATTTGCTAGTTTTAGTGAGGCCCCAACTAAGGCCCATACCTCGTGACTGTCTTTACAAGTCTTAATCTATAGGTTCCCTCAATGTCTCTCTCTCTCTCTCTCTTTCCTTGCAAATAATTGTTAAAAATATTATTTGTCCCATTGAAGTTCTCACAGTCTGGTTTTGCTGGTTACATTCTCTTAGTGTCATTCATCGTGTCCCTCTGTCCATGTTTTCTGCAAAGTGTAGTTAAATACAGAGGCTCAGCCAGCCAATTTAGGAGACACTTATTCACATGATTTTAAGGACTCACAAAAGGATTCCTTATTACCCCATCCTGCAAACATACAAGCAGACAAAACAGGCCACAAAAGCCACCCATGGTCCTCTACAGCTTGCTGATACCTAAAATTGCACTACCAGAAGTGAATAATTTTGTTTTAATCCCTAATTAAAATGCAAATACTCCTAGAGAAGTAAGAAGTCGTTTTCTGTTAGACATTCGTTCTTGAATATGAATGCTTTAATGAAATCCATTCCTGAAGCGATTTTGGAACGAGAAAGGGAGGGCGAGGAGGGAGAGAGAATATGTGGGCAATCGGTGAGTGTTTCACAGGGAGGGGACGATGGGGCCCTAAATGGGAAGGACAGAATTGGTTCAGATGGTCTGAAAGTTCCACCAGCTATGGAACACATACTGTGCTTTCAACCAGTGGTTTCATTCCAAGTTTATAACAACCCTGGATGTAACTATAATTGTAGCCATTTTAAAGATGGAAACATTAAGGCTGAAGAGACTTAAGTAACTTGCTTAAGGCCAGGTAGTTAGTAAGTGGCAGCAAAAGGATTCGAACCCCACATCTGGCTCTGGTGGTCAGCTCACCCCACCATGGCTACTGTTTTTCCTCCTTACTTTCTGCTTTGAGTTGTCTTAACAAAGGAGATGAGAGAAGATTCTTCTGTGTGGATGGTTTCCAGCCTCCAGTGTAGTCTTTTCCTGGACACAGTCTGGGGCTCGTGCCTGGAATCAGACCCTCTCTGAAGGCAGTCAGGGATTTGTCCAGTGGCCTCTGAGTTACAAGTCTTTTTCGTTGCCTCTTCCCCCCACCTCTGCCCTTTTTCTGGGAAAGAGGATGGGAATCCTATCTTAGGACACTCAGCCTGCTGATTAAACAGTACATATGCTTGTGACTTCTATTGTATTACCATGACTCAGCAGTATGTTAAGAAAGAAATTTTGTTTATCCCACAAACGAAATTGTAAGACTAACTGGACTTAAAAAAAAATGCAAACAGTCTTCCAGAATTCCCCACTCCATTAAAATCCACTTTTCCCATTTGTTGACATTCCTTGTCTGCCCCTAGCTGAAGGCATATGCAGTTTTCCCAGTTCTGTTCGGTTCCTCTCTAAGCCTGAAAAGCAGTACAAGGAAGCGTGGAGAGACACAGCTCTTTCTCTGTCCTCCTCTGATTCATGGCCGTTTTGAAGTTGCTCAATTTGAGACATTAACCCAGAAGACTCTCGCATCCGGGCACCAAGGAGAAGGGCCAGCAAAGCCTTCGTAATTTACTCAAGCTGGTGTCTTTGAGAACACAGCCGTGAACCTTCCTAGGATAGCTCCTTTGTACTTAGAAGGGGAAAATCAGAACAAAGGTGATTGCGAAAGGAGAAAGAAACCAACCGCAACCCATATAAGCAGTTCTGATTTCCCTTAGTACTGAGATTGCGCATAGCTGCAACTCGGTCTGTCTTTTATTCCTGGGTGACTAAAATCTCATTATTTAGAAAAACGCAGTTTTTTTTTTTTTGTAGGCAGTTTCAACCTCTAAGACAAAAGGAAATGAGTAAAACCAGTCGAACCATGGACAATTGTAGAGCTGTTTATTCATATTTGATCTGTTTACTGCCTGCCGGAGTTGAGCCTCTGCTTACTTTAAGTGATTCTGTGCCTATTTACAGAGTGATGCTCACTTTAGCCAGCTAAGAGGAAGATGCAGTGCATTTATATTGTTACCTATGCACCATGAAACCTTTGAGACGTCCTTTATACAAAATGAAATGCAAAATGAAAAAAAAAAAAGTTAAGTTTTAAAAAGAAGTCGTTTGTCTTTAGCTGGATTCATTTGGGTATGGTACGGGTTGCTGCAGACATAAAACTGTCTGGAGTCTAGCTTCAGGGTTTAGAATTATAAAATATTCATCGTGTATAATTCTGCATAATTTGTTTAGCTACCGAGACATAATTTAGTTATTTGGTGCATGAAGCCTTCAGAAGGTCTAAAGAAAAGAAAGATGGACTTCAAGAAACTAAATCCAACTCTGATACAAACAAGATGAACGTACCCTATAGTGCCTTGTACACTCACTACACAAAAACACATGGTGATGCACACACACACACACACACATACACACATCTGCAGAGAATAAACCCCCTGATCCCCAGCTCTGCTTTACTGGTGCAGTTTAAGCACATTAGTTATCTAGCTTCATTCTGCATGGGATTGCCTATCAGCCCAAAGGAAAGAGCTAGAGAACTGGTCTTCAATTTCAATAAGATGCATTTAGATGATAAAACTCCTGGACTGTGAAGGCTGATGATGTAACAAGATAGTTCATTTACTCAAAGCATAGCAATATCTCCTCTGTGTCCAGAGCCATGCTGAGCATTGAGGTATATATTTCTCAAAAGTGGTTCCCATCCCAGGGGGAGCTTACAATCTAATTCAGACAAAACATAGAAGCAGAAACAACTAGAGAACTACCAGCTCTAAGGCATTATTTAAGCAAGTGCAAGCTAGTATGGCAGAGCCCTCAGACTAAGATGCAGGGGAAATGCAGATGGGGACGATGAGATGTTCCCCGTCCCCACCCTCCTTCTGCTGTCCCGCTCCTGTCGCCTTTGGATCACTGTGACAGTGGGTAATTGGCCTCCTTGTCTGCAGTCTTGCCTCTTCTAATCCACCCTCCTTATTGAAACAGTAACAATCTCTCTAAATGCAAATCTG
>PVIY010038890.1:0-23540 GCA_004026745.1 Myrmecophaga tridactyla
CAATGATTACTTCTGAAGAAGGAGAAGAACATCCCAAGAGGATTTTGCAAGATCTGCATTGAGTGAATGCTTAAAAGGATGATGTACTCAATTATCGCATCATTTAGAAATATGTCAAGTAAGAATAATCAACTATACACAATAATTATTGGAAAATAGGACATGCCTGTCTCCCAGACCTTCAGACATTTAGAAAGCCTTTCTTACAGGCTGTGCAATTATAGCAATAATAGTGATTATTGTTGATAATTTCTCATTGAGAAGAACAAGGTGGGAATATTTTATCCAGTCAGGCTAAACAAGAAAAATGAGTTATGTCTTCTCATCTTAAACAAATAGAATATCAAGACATATACAAAAACAGCTATTTTCAAATATTGGACAGCATATAGTACTGCCATCAATGAGAGAAAGCAAAAACCCAAAATGAACTGAAACCTGTAATGCCCAAGTTTACTGCCTGGGTATTGGTTACAGACTGCAATGCAGGAAGAGGGAATTGAACAGAGGTCAGCAAACTTTGCAGAGTTGAGGAGACAAATACCAGAATTTAGGATGGCTTGAATTTGCATGATAAAAAACTGAAAAGGAATAGCTGCACACAGAGAGAGCTCTGAAGATTCCTGTTAGAGGGATTCTCTCAAGTTTTTGGCTGACTATTGATCCAATACATGCACAAGACAAAAATTTCAGGAGTTCACAGAAGCCTGTGAATGCTTTGTGTTTCACTAGCCAGAATGGCGGGACCACGAGGGATATCAGGCGGCGCTCTCAGAAGTCTTTAACCTTGCATTGGGGTTAAATTAATCCTAGACTAAAGACTTCTCTGGATGCCAGTAACAATGCTTAAGAGGATAATCCTGAAAAAGCCTAACTGATTCCAACTAAGCTAACACAATATATAAAAAAAATTCCAATATTATTTAAAGGTACACAATAAAATTTAGTATTTACAATATCTGGCATTTACTGAAAATCACCAAGCATTCAAAGAATGAGGAAAATATTATTTCTTTGGCAGAAGTAAAATCAATTAATAGAAGTAGACCTAGAAATGCAAGAACTACTGAAATAAGACAAGGACAATAATACAATGATTATAAATATGCTTCATAGATATAAAGACATTATAATGACAATGTGATAAATAAAAGATATTTTTAAAAGAAGTCCACTTCTAGATGGATTTTCTGGAAATGAAAAATACAATATCAGAAAAAGAAAAATATACTGGATAGAACTAATGACAGATAATGTACGACAGAAGAAAATGTCAGTGAATTTGAAGGCACAGCAATAGAAACTATTCAAAATGAAAAAAGAGGTAAAAGTCTGTATAAATGAAAAGAGCATCAGTGATTTAGGGATCAATAGCCTCAATTCATGTTATTGAAATCATATTAGGAAGGGGGGAGGGGAAACACAGAAAATTTAAAGCTGATAGTCAAAGAAAGTGAAAGAACTCCAAACAGAAAAGCCTAAATAAAACCACACCAAGACACAGCATAATAAAATTCTGAAAACTAAATATAAAGAAAAAGACCCATTATGTACAGAGGGATAAACTATTTGGCAGACTTCTCACTAGATACTATGCAAGCCAGTTAATAGTAGAGTGAGCCTTTAAAATCCTGATGTAGGGGGAGAAAGCCAGTGGTTTACTCAGAATTGTATACATAGAGAAAACATCTTTCAAAAATAAAGGTTAAATAAAGAATAATTCACAAACATATAAATTAATCAGCAGCATGCTTATACTATAGTAAATGTTAAAGGAAGTTCTCTAGGAAAAGGAAAAAGATCTAGATGGAAATATGGATCTTCAAATGGTAAATATTTTGATAAATTTAAAATGTATATTACTCAATTTGACTGTCCTTAAAAGATAATTGCATATGTATTTTTTTTTTACATGGGCAGGCACTGGGAATCGAACCAAGGTCTCTGGCATGGCAGGTGAGAACTCTGCCACTGAGCCATCATTGCCCTACACATGTATTTTTAAAATACAATATGATAATAGCACAAAGAGTAAGAGGAAGATTCAACCAAATGGCACTGTTGCAGATTTTTGCATTATATGTGAAATGGTATAATATTCTTTGAAGATACATTAATTTTTAAGTTAAGCAAAGATGCATGTTGAAATCTTAGAATATCAATGCAAATATAAAGGACATTGGTAATTACCCAATAGAAGAGATAAAATGAAACAAAAAAGTACTCAATTATTTGAAAACAAGGTAATAAAAAGAAGCAAGAAATAAAGATCAGACAGATATGTAAAAAGCAATTGTTAGATTTAAACTCAATCATGTTAATTACTGCATTAAATATAAGTGTTCTAAAAATCCCAATTAAAAAGCAGAGATTGTGAGGGTTGATAAAAACATACATCCAACTACAAGACACTCACATAAGTAACTAAAAATAATGCAGCTTAAATATAAAGAGTTTGGTTAAAAATGAAAGGATGGGGGAAAATTATAAATCTAACCAAGAGAAACTGGAATGCCTATATTGATACTCAACAGTGCTTGTACTCTGTTCTAAGAAAATGATTTAGAAAACATTTTTTTAGAATGCAACCCTTTCATCAGCGGGAAAGTAATTCCTCTCACTTTTTATGTAAAGTTCCTGGAATTTTCACTTCCTAAGAAGGAATCTCCCATTTGATATTATACATATTTAGATTTATTCTCCTAACTGCCTACTTAATTCCTTTGCTTAAATTTAGGTATTTTGGCATTAATGAGGGTAATTTTCACATAGCACATCAGGGTGCCACTGTTATTTGGTGTCTTGTACTAGATACCTGAAAGTGGAACTTACTATTAGGAAATGCTGATGTCACTGGGGAAAGCTGGTGCTGGTTTCTATCAGCATAACACTTGGTAGCAACTTCCAGGTCATTATCTAAGACCGCCATATGGAGCCATAAGCAATTCTGAACAATTTTGAAACATGTATATTTGTGTTTGTTTAAACAAAGCCACAAAGGCAATGTTTAAATCTTTCTTTTAACATGCAGAGAATAAAACAAATTGAAAAAAAAAACCAAACATCCTGCAGAGACAGATGCAGAAAGGATGCTATTAACTCAAGCACTAGATGGTTTTTAGCCAAAAATGAAAGCATCAGTATGGGATCTTGCAGAACAGACACACATATCACCACTATTGAGTAAAGTAATTACAAATTTGGCACCAGCAAAGGATTTTTATTTGCCAAAATGTGGCAGTTTAAATAGCAAATGATTGCTATCACTTTGAGCAGGTCTGATCATCCATCAGTTATTAATTCCCTTGGCCCATGATTGCATAGCATTGCTATTTCTGGGCAAATGAGCTAGCACGGCTCCAGTTAACTGAAACCCACTTCTGCAGCCTGGTCATTCCTCAAGATTAAAATTTGACTGTGAGATATGGTGACTTGAAATTACAACTTGACCATGAGATACAGTTATCTACATAATCAATTTTTGGTGACTGCTATAATGAAATATATTTCTGGGGAAAATATTTTCTGACTGCCTTTAGCAATACAAAGTTTAGAAATATGTTCAGAATTCATGATAAAAATACAATGAAATAATTACCCATAACATTATAAGCTATTCTTCATTGACACCTGCCCTGTGTTTTCAGTGCTGATGTACATAGAATTTCTTGTGCAATTAAAATCTCATTTTGACTGTATTATGCTAGTTGAAATAGTTACATACACAGTTATTGAAATTTTGCCTCTGATGGTGTTCCTTTGCTACTTCTTTGAAAACTGATACAGAATTTATCATTGCTTAAAATCATATTTTATACTAATTTGTATATTTGATTTTTTGTTTGTTTCTTGTTTGTCTACCCCATTAGAGTATAAGGTCCAGGAAGGCAGGGCTTTCTTTATCTGCCCTACTCATCAGTGTATCACTAGTCTTGACAAAAGTGACTAGTTATAGTAAGTCTCAATAAATATTCATCAAATGAATGAGTAGAACTCCACAGGTGTTTCTTGAAACCACACAATGGTTGATCATTTCATTATTCTCTTTTTGAAAGGCAAAGACAATGTTTATATAGCTATCCCTGAAAAATAAAAAGTTTCCTTTCCCAACTTATGATGAAAAATGAATAAATATGCCAAGCATGCTCTGATCAATATGGTAGAGGAAGAAATTTCAGCACTTTTACCCCCACAGAAGATTTCAATAACCAGCAAGTAGAGCTGGCAAAAACATCTTTCTCAATGCTCCAGCAAACAGTTAAAGGATTATTATAACAGGGTAAGCACCATTCAAGATAAGGCATATTAAAAGAGGTTGGATCTCATGGTGCCCTGGCTGAACACTGCCCCGGGGAGTTAGGCACAGAGCCAGTCCACAGTCCCAGTGTGGATCCCAGGCCCCAGTTGCAGAAGAAGCAGAGTAGCTTTCTTGCACATAGTAGGAGCATATATTTCTAACCCAGTCTGTCTGATGGCTGCCTGAGGGATGTTTTGTCCCAGACCTTCGTCTCTCTATGTGAGCATATTGAGACAGCTCACAGAGCTCTCCTGCAGAATGCCGTGGGAGAGCAGTCAACCTGTCTGGGGCAAGGGATTGCTGGCTGTGGGACATAAAGTACCGTGCGCAGGACCTTGAGGAAACTGTTTCCTAGAGAAGAGGGGAGATTTGTAACCATGAAAATGGGGGAATTCCTAAGGCCAAATGTATATGCATATGACAACACACATACACATGAAAGATCATGGAGGCCATGTGCTTTGGTGGAGCTATTCTCTGAACTCATTATATGGATAAATTGTGAAAGAGAGCACTTACTCAGACAATCTGTACAGTTTGTTTCCTTTTTCCCCCTTCTTCTCTGTTCCCTTGGCCCCTGGCACTAAAGGAAAGTTTTGTATTAACACTAATTAAATACAGTCTTCAGGAAAAAATGTCCCAGTGTCTAAATTCCACTGATACATTAAAATATCAGATTGTCCTGTTTTCAACCAAAGTTTACAAAACATACAAAGATACAGGAAGTGATGGCCCAGGCAAAGGAGAAGAATAAAGCATTACAAATCATCAAGAGAAGCAGACCTGGAACACACTGGGAAAAGATTTTTTTTAAATGGTTCTAAAATATGCTCAATGAGCTGAAAGAAAACATAAACACACACACAAAAAAATAAAAATAAAAACTAAAGAAAATAAGATAAATGATTGATGAACACAAATAGAACATAAATAAAGAGATGGAAATTATCAAAAGGAAACAAACGAAGCTAGGTTCACAGTGATGGAAATTAAAAATACCCTAGATGTGTCATGCAGAAGATAGGAACTGGCAGAATAAAGAGTCAGTGAACTTGAAGATTAGACAGTTGAAATCGAGTGGATGAGTGGTTCAGTGGCAGAATGCTCACCTACAATGTGGGAGACCCAGTTTGATTCCTGGCTTATGCACTAACCCCCTCCCCCGCAAAAAAAAATGAATAAGTTAGTTGAAATCAAGTAACCTGAGGATCAGAAAGAAGGAAAAATGAAGAAAAGTGAACAGAGTTTGAGGAACATGTGGGATATCATCAAATTTGTCAAAATATGTATTGTGGGGGTCTCAGAAGGAGAAGAAAGGGAGAAAAGGACAGAGAAGACAAAGAAATACAGACTGAAAGTTTCCAAAATTTAGCAAAAATCCTAAATGTGCACATCCAAGATGCTCAACAAACTCCAGACAAGATATACCCAAATATACCCACAATACGACCTATTATAAACAGTCAAACACCAAAGGTGAAGAGGGACTCCTGGAAGCTGCAAAAGAGAAACAATGTGTTGTGTACAAGGTAGCCTTAGTAAGAATAAACACCAATTTCTCGTCAGAAACTTTGGAGGTAGAGAGGCAGTGGGTTGAAATAAAATGCTCAGAGAAAAAAATTGCTAACCAAGAATTTAATATCCAGTGAGATTTACTGTCAAATATGAGGGAGAAATTAAGACATTCTCAGACAAACAGAAGCTGAGGGAGTTTGTTAACACTAGATCTGTGCTACAAGCAATGCTATAGGGAGTTCTTCAGACTGAAAGGAAAGGTCAGTAGTCAGTGGATCAAAGCAGCATAAAGAAATAATGATCTCCATAAACGTAACTATTTGGGTAATTATAAATGCCAGTTCTATTGTATTGTATTTTTGGATGTGTAACTCCACCTCTTACTTCTTATGGGCCCTAAAATGCAAATGCATAAAAAGTAATGATAAATCTATTGTTTTGAACTTAATACGTACAAAGATATAATTTATAGCAAGTACAAAAAAATATAGGGGGATGGAGAGGTACAGGATTAGTATATGTGTATGCTGTTGAAGGTAAGTTGGTATCAAATAAAAAATAATTATGTATTTATGATAAATTTTTAACTCCATGGTAACAACAAAGAAAATACTGCATGCTTTATATCAATGTTAAATTTCCTGAATATAACTATCCTTAAAATTGTTATATAAGTGAGCTTTCTTGTTCTTAAGACATGCAAGTGTTAGTATTACGTCTGCAAAGAGTATAATGTATGTAGCATACACCTGTGTTCAGAAAATGGATTGATAGATATAGAGATGGACAGACTAATAAATATAGCAAAAATTGGTGGATCTGGGTATCTGGAGGTTTAGGGTTATATTGGAGTTCTCTGTGTGGGTTTATATTATTTTTGTTTACTGTTCTCTAAGTTTGAAAGTAGTTTAAAGTAAGAAGCTAAAATGATATGCTAATACAGAGCATAATTATTTATGTTTTAAATTTTCTTTTGCTGGCTCCGTGTCTAATTCAGACAGATAGTACAAAATACCTAAGATTTCAATTCATGCAGAGGTTTATATTGCTGCATGGAATGCACAAGTAAAATAAATTTTTGCAAATTTATTTGCGATATGTAGTATAAAGCAATCCCATCTTATTTCTCTAGTCATCATTTAAAGAGACAAAATTACCTTTTTAAGATTTAAAACCATATGAATTCTAAATATGATACATCAGTCTGGGTTCTCCAGAGAAACAAAACCAACGGAATATATGAAACATCCGATCATTTGATGAGACCCACCTATATTACTGAGTGTATTTACTTAAGGCCAACTGATTGTAGATGCTAATCCCATCTATTAGAAATACCTCAAAAATAACAACTAGGCCAGTAGAGTTGTTATATATATTATATGCATATAGATATTTCTAGATATATATAATATATATATATATTTCTCTATATAGCTAGAACTATAGCCTCACCAAGCCGACACATGAAATTAACCACCACCTATGGCTTAGTAGCAAGTTTCTCCATGTCAAAGAAAACAATGATTCAAAAAAATCCTTCTTCTCTTATGTGGAAATATCAAAGTGTAAAAAAAATCACATAATTTGCAATAAGCTATAGAAACAATAATTGAAACAGTAAATCCTCCACCCATTACCTTAAGAGAAAACATTGTGGTCTCTATGTGTATGATGTCATTATACATAATATTCTACACGTGTTTAATCTTAGCTCTCACCTGAGAGGCATGCCAAGTAAATAAGAAACAGGTGAATACACACATTTCCAGCTCAAACTTGCCAGTACGGAAGCAAGTTAACTTTATAGTGCAAAAATTTAATCTGCTAATTGGCTGCTTATGTCTCTGACATAATCAGTTTTCCACCTAACCTAAAAAAACAGTTTTCACCAAGTAGCTTTCTCTGAGATTTCATTTAGAGACTAAAAAAGGAATGGATTTTGGAGCAAAAAGGCAAGGGATGTTGATCCCTTGTGCATCCCTGCTAAGGGTTATTTCAGGCCCTATTTTGAGTGAATATAAAATGCAAAATGCTGTACTGCTTTCTTTTCACTCTCTTTTTCCTTTTATACTCCCTCAAACTCTCTCTTTCTTTCTTACTTTCATAAAGGATCATTTCGAGACGCGCATGTTCAAGGCTGAGCCATGTGGAAAGGGTTATGAGAAGAGGGACTAATTAATTAAGCCCACTTTTCCCAATGAGAAAGCGATTTTTAATAATTACCCATCAGAAAGCACTCCAGATACATGTGGAATTTTCTCTATAAAAAGTACTATGTTTTAAAATAATTATGGTCCCAAAGACTGCAAAGAATTAATAAAAATCTTAATTTTCTATATTCCTAACATTTTTAGTACATTAATATTTTCAAGCCATTATTGCAGTAAATAGTTTTTCAAATTTTAGTTGAGTTATGTAAAAGAGAACAACACATCTTTACATATTTTAAATAATTTAAATTTTTACTAATGGTTGTTTTAAAGATTAAACACATATTAACAATTCTAGCCTAATGCTAATTTCATGCACAATTGAATGCATTAATATTAATATTGACATTAATATTTAATTAGATTAAAATATAAAACTGGCTGTGTTTTGGTTTCTCTTTTAAAGTCAACAACTTAGACCTTATAGTCTAAGTTTTTGGATGAGAAAATTTTGAATCCAGTGCTAGGTCAGATGTGATAAAGTTTCCCAGCATAGCCTTCATGTAGGAGACTATGGAGAATATCTAAATACATGGCTTCTTTTGGTATATAGAAGGAGGAAGGGAAGAATAGAAGGAGGAAAAGAGAAAGGATAGAATGAGAGCTGAGGGAGTGACAGTATGATGGACAAGAATATGTGCCACCTGAATTCCCTCCAAGGGAGTACTGGTCACCCTACTGTAAGGTCTTTCAAGTTTGTCTTTCAAGCAGATGTGCCCAAAAGCTTCCCAGGGTGGTCCATACTCAATGACTGAGGCAAGCAAAGGTATAAAGACAAGACCCCTTAAGCCCAATGTAGTACAAATTCAATGGAATATATATATATATATATGTATACATTTGTTCTCTACTTGTTCAATTCTGCTTCCCAATCCCCCTTTCTTCCACAGGTGATGAACCCTAAGTAAGACAAGGCATGCCATATTCCACTTGGCATCTACATCCAGACACCTCAACCTGAAACAGTCAGGGTATGAAAAACGTGAATGAAGAAAAGAAAGAGAAAGGAAAAAAATATAAGAAACTCACGTTAGGTGAAGACTTAATAGTGCCACTAGTTAAGTTAAGCAATTTACAAAAATGTCATTTAATCATCATAGGAAAATTTAATGAGGACAGTGTAGTTATCCTCATTTTATACATATGGAAACAGACCCAACGAGGTTTAGTAACTGTTCTAAGGTCAGATAGCTGGCAAATTGCAGAGCTACGATTGAACTCAAGTATAACTGGTTTCAATAATCTTCCACTACACCACTCTTGACAAAAATGCTGTTTCTTCAAAGACATTATCTCAATTTAATCTCTATATTCAATACATTTGCAATAGTGTAGAAACAATTAGGCTTCCTGGTTACAAAGGCATCAGCTATTTCCCTTACGTTCATTAACTGCCAAACAAAACCAAAATATTCCCGCTGAATGAAAAGCAATTATACCTCAAACAAATGCAATCTATTCAACCTAACATCCAAAGTTTTATGTAATATATTTAACCTAAATATACATGCATATATATATGAGTATGTATAACGTATAATTAAAAGAGTAAAAATTATTTCAAAACAAAATTTTAAGGAAAAATATTATAAGAAAGGAAAGTTGTTAACCAATCTTATTCATGAACATTGTCTCCCACAGTCAATAGTCCTTTAGATTTATCTCTTATATATCCTTTTGGTAGTTTTTATTCTTTCTGCCATTTCTTTGAGTCCATCTGAGATCATTCTCCTTCCAGTCGAAGAACCCCCTTTAGTACTATTTATAATGTGGTTTGGCTGGTGACTAATAGCTCATTTATGGTTCTTTAAGCATTTTATATTTCACCTACATTTGCGAAGGATATTTTTCAATGCGTATAAAACTTTATGCTGATAGATATTTTCTTCCATTACTTTAACAAGACTTCTCCATTGTCTTTTGGCCTCCATTTTCTTAGTTGAAAGCCTTCCTTCAGACTTATTTTGGCTCCGTTGAAATCACACCAAGTAATTAAAAAAATAATAATACCAGACATCATATAGGAAAAATTTTAGAGGCGTTGGATGATCTTTACCTTCTCCAGGTGGGATTAATTTTTCTTGTAGCCAGTGAGAATTCACCTTGATCTCACAAGGGATTGAGATGAGTATAGGACAGCCTTCGGTCTTTTAGGGGGCTGGTCTATTACTGGCTTGCTTTTATTCCTAAAATGCAGCTTTTCATGTATTCTAGTTTGCTAGCTGCCGGAATGCAATATACCAGAAACAGAATTGCTTTTCAAAAGGGGACTTTAATAAGTTGCTAGTTTACAGTTCTAAGGCAGAGAAAATGTACCAATTAAAACAAGTCTATAGAAATGCCCAATTTAAGACATCTGGGGAAAGATACCTTGGTTCAAGAAGGCCGACGACATTTAACGTCTCTCTCTCAGCTGGAAGGGCACATGGTGAACATGGCAGCGTCTGCTGGCTTTCTCATGGCTCTACCAAAAAGGAACTCGGTTTCCAAAATGTTTCCTCTTTTAAAGGATTCCATTAAGTAACTCCGCCTTCAGTGGGTGGAGACACACCTCCATGGAAATCATCTAATCAAAAGTTACCACCCACAATTGGGTGGATCACATCTTCATGGAAACAATCAAAATGCTCCCACCCAGCAATATTGAATGAGGATCAAAGAGCATGATTTTTTGGGGGGTCCACCACAGATTCAGACAGGCACATAGGGGATCTCAGCTTAAAATTTGGTATGTTTACCAATGCCCTCCTTGATAAACCCTGAATTCCAACTATTGTCTCCTCAGTAACATGAGATTGTCAAAATTCTATCTAACTTCTTAGCCTCTCAGCAACTTTAGCATGGATTCTGAGACTCTCATCTCTTGAATGTTATCAATCACCAAAAGCCTTGAAGAGAAAAGATGTCAAAGAATTTTGGGCTCACTGAACTATAATTTCCTTCCCTTCTGTATTTTGACCTCTTAAGTGCTGGTTGCCTTATTTTTCTCTTTGTTGTGTTTAAACTCCCAGCTTTTATAGTTGTTCTTGGTGGCTATTTGGTT
This sequence comes from Myrmecophaga tridactyla, assembly GCA_004026745.1. Lineage (NCBI taxonomy): Eukaryota > Metazoa > Chordata > Mammalia > Pilosa > Myrmecophagidae > Myrmecophaga > Myrmecophaga tridactyla. The sequence continues at coordinate 11,069 of PVIY010038890.1, forward strand.
TAATAGAAACTCAGGCCCACTATAGTCAAAAGACAGTTTCCGTTTGTTTTCTCATCAGATCTTATTAGAATAAAGTGTTTTGGAGGCATCATATGCAATGTTTTATTAGCTAGATCTATTTTGTGAACAGAAATAATATATACTCTACCGGTGTGTATATGTTTCCAATTGAGTAGGAGAGGCCCTTCACCGCTCTCCTCTTAGACACACAAGCATTCCCTTTTCTTCCCTTTCCTTGCCTTGCTTGCTTTCCTATTTTTTCCCAGAAAGCTATCTCTATTCCTAAAATGTTTAGTTCAAGAAAATTTATGGCCAAGGGTATCCTGAGGCAGAATAAGAAAAGGGGAATTATTATTAGACTCCTAATTGCTTACAGATATAAATGCTTTCTACAAAAATGGAATGCATTTAAGCAAGGAGAACTATCATTTACTTGTCTGGAGGTCAAGCTATATTAGATTATTCTTCCATGAAAACCTGCTTAAGATATACCTGTGCATGTTGTAACTTACTACAGTTAGACATTTTCGGCTATTCTGGCCTCATGAGGAAACTGCATTTGTGAGGAAAACTTTGTAACTATTGGCCATGTTAAAACAAACTGACAACACATACCTGAGAAAAGTTAACATATAACTTTTTTTCTTTGCATAGGCAAAACCAACTCTTCTATATTCCTATCTTTTGTGCAAGCATCTTTCTTCAGTTTGTCTACACATTAGAAGTCCTATACCCCATGTTTCCAATCCTCAGAAAGTTTTCTTCTTACTCCTACTTCCCTCAAAGTGATATAAATCACCATCTTGTTTGAATAATAAACAAATAAAATGGTAGATGATTTTTCATTCCATTCCTCGAAACTTGAATCTTATTACTCTGCATGCTGAGATATAATTTAATATCATCAATACATGCTGAATAAACTTGGCTTTCTAAATCTGTTTGCATTTGTAATGTAATATTTTTTCAGAATTATTCTTTTAAACAGTCAAACTTATCTATACCACCATGCAGTGATGTGCGGGCTCTATTTCTTAAAGATAATGAAATGCTGGATGGGTCTCTGATAATATTCCTGAGCTCAGTAATGCATTTATTTCCTCTACCTCTTTCGGGAATGATGGCATGTAACAAACTAGCTTCTGTATTTATTGTATTTCTATGAGTTATATAAATTAAATGAAGAGTAACACTTGTAAAGCATCGGATGGCTGCCAATCACAAACATTTTAAAGCAACACTTTAGTACAAATCAAGAGCAAAATAAGAATTAATAATTAATACAAATAATATGCTGCAATACATTCCTAATCTGAATATGGTAAAATATAGTAGAGAATCAGAGTCTATTATTTTCATTTCCCTCGTCATTTTTACTCGTGATATGGTTTACATTTACATCTGATTAGGACCTCAGAATCATTAAGTACAAATGTTTTAAATTTACATGTGAGAAGCCATTGACAAAATGTACTTCATTTATAGTATGCACTTAGGTACATGGACAAATAGAGCTCTAGAAAGGAAAGCAGTGGGCCTGGATGCTGGAAGGTATCTTTGAAAACCTAGGGCTAAATAGTACTCAGTTGGATTTAATAAATCTATTTAAATTCTGCTTCTTAAAAGGTCCACATGATTGTACGGACACTAGAATCAGGACCGGCAGAACTTTACTAAAGAGAACATACCTCTTACCCCTGAAGCATCTCATGAAATGACCCTTAGACTTGGGAAGAGAGTAAGTGTAGCTGCTTATGGTTTGCAGTAGTCTCAACGGAAACTGCTTATTTCATTTGATTTTTTTCCACTTGATTTTTAGTAATTTATCTTTTTTCAGTTATATCCTTTCAATCAATTTTCTTTTTATAATACCTCTAACCACATCTTTTTTGCATTCTACTAGCTGCATTTACATATAGATTTTTAATATTTATCTCATTTAATCTAACTTTCAAACATGGTAAGGAAAAAAGTGGACAAAAAGATGCAATTAGGAATATTATTATTTTTTTTTTGCAAGGGGTATTGGAAGCTTTTTGTCTATGTCATCTCTGGTATCTCTTTTTGTCTACTAAATCGGCACCTTCTTTCCTTGCAGAGTCCAGCTCATATTAACGTCAGGTGCAGAATAAAAGTGCTAATAATGAACCAAATGTCTCTTTCCATTTTACAGCTCCCAACTCCCCCAGGATTATAAAAAGGATGTCTTCATGTAATGCTGTGGAATTCTTTTAGCAAGGTAAGCTCCATCTGTTCCATAAGCCCTAATTTCTTTAAAAATAAATTTAAGATATTAAGTTCCTGGATGTAGCCAAAAAGTTTCCTGATACAGACCAACCTGTGCTGACAAGAGAAGGAAATAGAGATGCCTTTGAAGGAATGTCTCATAATGCAATCACAGAGATGTAGATTTAACAAATTGTCAAACATTTTTGAATTTTCCATTAAGATATTTTTAGAACAGGATTCAAGAGATTAGAGAAAAATCTTTATAAATCATCTTATCTCAAGTTTGAATATTGGATTATTTTCCATGAAGACAAGCTCTCAGAAAATGTCTCCCTGTACTCTGTTTGCCTACTCTTAGAGCTCAGTAGAAATAGATACATATTCAACAAGTTTATTAGGATGGCAGTAGTTAAATTTCCACTGACTTCCTTAAAAGTACAATATAAAACACTCATATTAACAGGTTAGGTCTCTCTCTCCCTAAGCCAGGTAAACTCAGTGCCCTCCACCCTCCACATGGAACATGACTCCTAGGGGTATAAATCTCCCTGACAATGTGAGATATGATTCCTGGATAGGAGCCTGGCCTATCGTTGTGGGACTGAGAAATCCTTCTTGACCAAAAAGAGGAAAGGAAAGGAAATAAAATAAAGTTTCAGTGACTGAGAGATTTCAAATAGAGTCGTGAAGGCATTCTGGAGGTTATTCCTATGCATTATATAGATATTCCTTTATAGATTTTAGTGTTTTAGAAGAGCTAGAAGGAAATATCCGAAACTGTTGAACTGCAATCCAGTAGCCTTTTATCTTAAAGATGACTGTATAAATATATAATTTTTGGTGTGACCATGTGATTGTAGAAACTTGTGTCAGACACCCTCTTAATCCAGTGTATGGGGTGATGAGTAGGAAAATGAAGACAATAAATAAATAATAGGGGAGATAAGAGGTTTGATAAAAAATAGGCCAGGGCTTAAATAGAATCTTAGATTTTGTCAGTAAAAGAGCTTTGCTTTTACTTTTTTTTTTTTTTTTTTTTTGCATGGGCAGCAGCACCAGGAAACGAATGCCCTCACTTTTAATGAGAGTAATAACTGTTGAGGATTCAGTCAATTTTGTCATGTGTGATCACCATTCACACCTGATAGAGCCCCAACTGAGTTCCTTTGCTACCAGTTGACATATACCTGAGGTTAGACTATAGCCTTGAATCCCTGACTCTAAGCTAATGCCTGTCCCCCAAACCACATTGCTGCCTTCAACCAAAATCTTGCTCCATTGAATTCCATTGCTTTATTATAAAATCTTCTCATATTATTATCATCATAATAATAATTTAGTAGAAGAATCAGGAGACCTCATTCATATCTTAGGTTTTGAAACTAATTACTTTTAAGTCTCCTCATTTATAATATGGGATACTTAAAATAGATGCTACAAAGATAAGAATAGATGATAAAATTCCCTTCCAGGTTTTGGCCTCAGTTGTCTGGGATACATTCACATCACTATCATCATTAAATGAGAAATGTATTGGAAACCTCTGATGAGCAAAAGAATGCATGGCTTGCTAAAAAATATAAAACACAGCCCTTGTCCTTTGTAGACTCACAAACAACTATAGAAAACAAAAAAGGTCCAAAACAAACTTGCACCTTTTTATAGCAATGTGTATTTTTTAACACTGCTCACAAAAATTACTGGTTTGAGATATGAAATATAAATGATAAGCTGTTTTTCAGAAGTAGAAAGATGACTTTTGGTTAAAACTGTAGGGATTGGAAAGTATTGGGTCTTTTAAGCCTCCTTCATTTTTCTATTGTGCTTTCTAGAATAAGAAGATGACTGAGTCTCAGAATATGGATTTGCTGCAGGCAGCATCATGCATCAGACATTTTATGGTCCACCTACTTCCTGATCAAAGGAGAGGTTCCAAACCCATTTTCATCAACATTTGCAGATGCTCTCCCCTCCAAATGTCTTTTTAAGTATCCAGACACAGCAGTCTGGCACTTTCTCTGGGTAGTGATCTCCTTTCCTGGCTACAAGAATAAATGGATGTTCAATAGACAAAAATCTTCCAAACACCTTCGATTTCAAAATGAAAAAATATATAATTTCATATTCAGATAGATGTGGCCTTGAAATAAAGAGTCATCAATGAGACCAGTGGTGGAAATGTCCCTCTTGTTCATGAAGACCAGGGATGGGGGTGCAGAGAGACTTGGATGAGGTTCCTGGGAAAGTTTCAGAATTGGAGTGCATTGACAACTGGAGGAAATATCTTTATCTCAATCATTATGCCGCCAGGAGTGCTTGAAACTCAGCTGCACACAGTGGGAGATGGGAGCTCTCTGAAGAGGCAGATGGAACCACATGAGGAAGCTAGGAAGCAGAAGCTTCAATCCTACTTGGAACCCTCCCCTTCCCTCCTTTGTCACACCGCCCATGAGATTCTGAGCTTGTTTGCTTTTTCTGCAATTGGTGGCATGGTGTTCATTGCCAAGAGAGGAAGAGCGAGCCTTCCTGTGGATGTCCCCTCCAACCTTTATGTCTACGTCTTGGAAGAGAAGATTCAGAGTGAAGTGTCACTGTGGTTTCTAAAGTTAGTGTCAGATCAACTAGCTGATGGAGCTTCAACTTCAGTATAGGAAAAATCTATTTTCCTCTAGCTTCTGTGAGTTTTTGCTGGTTGAGAATAAGGCACACTGTTGCCAAGAATGAGGAGGAATGCTATTTCCCACCATTTCTAATTTTCTTGAGTGCAACCAATTTATTTTCTGTTGAATGGGGGTGCTCATAAGCCAAAAGGTAGCCCTGGGACTGAATTGAGAAATGAAGGGAAATTGAACCACAATAAAGCCCCATGCTTGATGGTTTGCACCAGATCCATAATTGCCACATAAGATGGTCTTATGTAGACAGGTGCAGGTAATTAAGCAACACATTGACAATTTTTCAGTCCCATAGCCATTTCGAAGGGAGCTGGGATACAGCCATACTCAATAGACAGAACTATTTGGTGGGATCAGGAAAGAAGAGCTTCCATTCCTCTGTCCAGTCTCAAATGAAAAAATTGTAATTTAATGTTGTTACTTTAAGTGTACAATTCATTTCCTGCATCTGATTGGGCTAGTTACCTTCTGGATTTCATTCACTGTAATGGATGATGTGTCAAAAATTAAATAGTTAAAACAATATTTCACTTTAAATTTTTAAATGATTTCAGACGTGGAATTTGTTACCAAAAGTATAATTCACTAATAAATTGACAAAATTAGATGTGAAAACAGATATTGAAAATAAAAATACCCATTTCTTGTTAGCCTGGCACTGTATACCCACCTCTGAATTTAACTAACAATCCTTTAATGTAGTTATTACCTCTATTTTATAGATGAGGAAGTTTAGAGAGACTCAGAAACTTTCCTAAGGTCCCACAGCTAGAATGGATATTATTTGAGACCAAATATTTCCGAGTGTACAGAACAAATATTTCCGAGTGTACTGTAAATATGTACAGTATACATATTTACCAAATGTATACATATTTGGTATGTATTTGGAAGTCTTAGTGAGCCCAATGCTTAGATCTCAATCCATAATGGAATTTATCCAGTTTTCCATTATCAATATTACTTTAAATGGAAGTTATACACTGGGACTATTTCAAGACTATCAAGTTGCTTAAAAGATATCAGTACTTATTCAGACCTCTTGTAGGAATTGCGCATTGGATATTTTGTGCCTATATTTATGAAATTCAAATTATAAGTTCTTACTGACAAACTGGCCGAAGAGAATTTTTTTATTTAGAATTTCAAATTTTAAAATGGCCCTGATTAATGCATTCCAAATACTTGTTTCCCACTTATACATATGGGTGTAAATTTAGATTTTGCTCCTTGTAATAAAGAGGGGCATACTCAAGAACAGCAGACAATTATTCTGGATGCATCTGGTGCTTAAGACTTTTTCCTCTTATTACATTTTGATTGGTTCTCTACAGCAATGTAGTAGAAAATAACAGCACTATACAGGAAATTAATTAGTACACCACGGCTGCACTTTGTTTGGGTCAGTAGCTTTCGTATGTCATTTGAAATATTCAGTTATCCTCTCGGGGCCTGTTATCTCCAAAATGAAGAGGTTGAATGAGATGAGTCCTTGGTTCATTTCTCACATTAATGCCCAGTGTTTTGGAGCAGCTAGAAGGAAAAATCTGAGATGAGGGCGTGGTAGCCCATGACAAACTCTGGGACCTGTTCTGTAGCAGCTTGTTGAAGTGTGTTTTGAAAAGTACTGTTTTATTCTTTCTTTTCTTTGTACATGTAAAAATTGGGGGGAAAAAAACTATAGGCAGTTATAGTAATATTAGATAAAATAAATTCCTGGAATCAACAATTTGAAAATTGTCAATAGCATAGCTCACTACTATAGCAAAATTGATATTTGTAATAACTTTTTACTTGATTTTTTGAGAATGCACACAGTTTTGATATCTGTATCTATAGTTTATTTTCCCTTCCTTGCTTTAATTTTAAATTGGTTTATCAAACATATTGTACAAGCAGGCTTTACGATGATTACTTAGATTTTTTTTTAATGTGTCTATGGATAAGCTAATTAAGATATCCATTTTAGGTAGTTAAGATTTTCATATGTTAATTGTGAAAATATTTTTATCTTCATATTTTCCTGATTTTAGGTCAGTCCCATAGCAATGCAGATATTTGTAAGAACCTTCTACCTGATATTTTGAGAACGTTCAGTTTTGACAGCTGATCCAATGGTATCTAAGTCAGTTTTTAATATTTAGAATTTATGAACATTGCTATCTGAATTTGCAGATTTTTTCCTCATTGTCTTCATTTTAAATTGGTTTATGAAACTTACTGTTCAAACATAGGCTTTACAATGATTATATGGATACTTTATTTAAATATGCCTATGACTAAGCTAACTATGATATCCATTTTGGTGGTTCTAAGTGTATTGTTTGTTTTCTTAAATAGAAAGAATTTTGAAAATATAGATAAATGAGAAACATGCAAAAAAAAGAAAGAGAGAGAGAGAGAGAAAATAATAATCAAATTAGCACAAAAATAAAAGGAAAATTGCTTGGAGAAAATGCATACGGAGAAGTAAGAGCTTATAACAGGGAACCTAAGACAGGAAATTAAGTAAGGCTTTTGAAGTGGATTGAATTGTGGCCCCCAAAAGATATACCCACACAGAACCTCAGAATGTGACCTTGGGTGGAATAAATCTTTACAGATGTATTTAAAATAACGATCTAGACATGAGATTATTCTGGATTAGGGAGGGCCTTATAGCTAATGGCAAGTGTCCTTATAATCGACAGAAGAGAAAATAGGCAAGAGAGGTCACGTGAAGATGCAGGAAAAGATTGGAAGGATGCAGTCACAAGCCCAATGAATACGGAAACCACCAGAAACTAGGAAGAGGGAAGGAAGAATTCTCCTCTAGAGCTTTCAGAGGGAACTTGATTTTGTACTTCTGGCAACCAGAACTGTCAGAGAATAAATTTCTGTAGTTTTGAATCACCAAGTGTGTGTTAATTTGCTTAGAAGCCACAGGAAACAGATTTCCCTGAGGGAACGAGTCATTGAGCTATTTGAGCTGATCTCTGAAAGGAGAACAGATTTTGTGAGTGCCCTTTGCCATATAGATTACTTTCTTTCTTACCGATAGAATCCTCATGCTTCTATTCTTTCTAAGAAGTAATGTGCCCAGTTGAATAACTCTATTTTCCAGTCTTTGTTGCAGGTAGGGGTAGCTATGTATCCCAAGCTTTCTACGTGAGAAGTAAGCAGAATTCTGCTTTTGATTTCTGAGAAAATTATGTTCTTCTAATATAGTTCTCCTTCCTGGATAGAAATGTAATGTCTGGAGTTATAATAGCCCTTGTTTGACCATGAAGATCAAAGCCATGAGACAAGTGCAGCAGAGCAGAGAAATAAAAGACCAGGTTCTTGAAGGTGTTATGGATTTGTGACAGTAGCCTTCCCACATTTCTAGTCACGTGAGACAAATACGATCTTATTTAGTTAAGCCATTCTATTTGCATCTCTCTTCCATGCAGCCAAATGCAAGCATAACTGGCATAAGATATTGACAAGTTGAAGATAGCGGGCAGATATTTCAGTCAATGGTGTTATCTTCTGTCTTGAAAGTTTTAGATATATATACACATGAGGCCCAGATCACAGCATTTCTTTGCTTCTCTTCCTATGATAGGAATTTAATAATTTATCCAAAGAGCAAGATCATATGAAATTAGAACTCAAAGTTCTGATTACAAACAGTAGGTCAAATCTCTAGAAGCTCTTGCAAGGTTCCACTGGTGGGTTCTCCTAGGCCAATAACACCCTCTGTAAGCAAGAGTGGGGGACATATCCAACAATTAGACCACTGTCTATTGTGGCTGTACGCTGCTGCTCCCACCACTGTGGTGATTTACTGACCAAGAGTGAGTTAAGTTTCCTGCTAAGCCTATTGTCAGTTGTTCCTGTAATTATTATTTGATCACATACTACATAATAATAAAGCAATGAGACATGAGTTGGAAAAATTCAATAATTGCTAAAAAAATGTCACTCAGTGTTTAGGCAAAGCACTGTTAAAAACTTAGGAAAAGCATCATAAAATTCAGGAAACATTTGCATTCAAATTCATTCACATTCTTCATTGCTTCAATCAAAGCAAAGACTTTGGGTGCTGCAACGTGAGTGGTTTTTGTTAGAAAGGCCACAGGGAAACTTAAGAGATTCCAATTAAATGGCATACTTAAAAGTTTTATCAAAAGGTTAGCAAATGAATATACATTTATATGCTATAGGTTAGCAAATGAATATACATTTATATGCTATAGGTTAGCATATAATGAAAAGGTTAAAGCATGGATGCTTTCACTTTTCGTTGGTTCCTATCTTAAGTGACTTTTTTTGATTGAACAACCAAATTCTGGTCCCAATCAAGTGAGATACTGGCAGAGTTTCTGCTCTCCTCTTATTTGAATCAGCATTCACCCAATTTCAATGCTGAAAATTTGGACGCAATCAATGACGCGATATCATCATATCTTTTGGGTCAATATGCTAATCGCATGTCGGCACAAAACAAGATTTGAGGATCATATGTGGTCTTTGTCTTCACTTCCATTGTTCAATCCTTGACTTACCGTGTTGTCTAAGAAAATATTGATACATACCAATAGCAGGCATGAATCATGAGCTATATTTTCTGCAAACATTACCCCACGATGGCCTATACACCCCCATTATATAAGATACTCCCTGAATATAAACAAAGCACATTAGGAAATGCATTAACTCTTTTGCGCCAATGGGGTATTATTTAGTGTCCTAAACAAATAATTTATATAGCTGTACTATACTAAGTTCCTCCTATGCACTAAATGACAGACCAAAGGCCTGAAAGAGTTAATTAGCTTCCAGAATAACAAAATGGCATCAACTGCTTTTCTTATTTAATGCACATTTTCTATTCAAAATACAAAATGGCAAGTTGCCAAAAACAAAACAAAAACACAAAACTTCCTAATGGTAGAGATTCTTTGTAGCTGAGTTTTGGCAATCTATTGGAGGGCTGCTTTCTCACAGCTGCTGAGCAATGGCCTCATCTACAAATTCAATAATGACTGCAAAATGGTTGCCATTTACCATGATGGTATTGAAACATCTTCTCACCTTGGTTCATTGTGGAAATGTTGGGTCCAGTGAGCATCAAATAGACTCACTACCTACAATTTCGCATAATTTTATCCCACTTCCAATTGTCTTTCCTGTGAGCAGCATGGAATATACCTGGTCAAGGCCGAGGTCTGCCATGCTATGCTGACAAAACCCTGACCAAATATACTCATCCTCCTTGAATCTACAGACCATGCTGATGATAAGATGCTTTTACAATCCAGATTCTTCCCCTAGGTAATCTCTGTCCTCAATCAGCACTATTCAAGTGTACAAAGAGTAAATATATATCCTATAGCTCTGCAGAACAATAGAAACCAATGTCTTGATATATATGCAATGAAAGATTGTGTGTGTGTGTGTTTGTGTGTGTGAAAAAGTGTATTGTGGGGTTGGAAAATATTAGTTCACAATCATTTTGCCCCCTTTTTCTGGTCTGGGCATACTCTACTGATAAAGATTATCAATAAATATTAATTGATAAATATAGGAGATTTTAAAAGGAAACAAACAAAAAGGACATATCTTAAATTAAAATAAACTTTCAGGCAGTGCAAGCCAAAATTTCAGTTCTAATGCTGAGGTATTAAATTTGGGTCTGACAGAAAACCAGATGAAATGCCAAGATTAACCTCAACTGAAAACTTTTAGTTGAGTTACCTGATATTCAAAGACAGAGATTTCATTCTCTCTTAAAACTAATAGAGAGAGAGATCTAAACGTTTAAGTACTTAAAACTTATAAGGCTCAAGAATATGAATTAATAAGATCATTTTCTTGCAGAAATAATTTTTAAATGTAATTGTGGACATATACATTTTTAAAAACATTATATGTCACTGCTAAAATTTTCAGTTTCAAAAATTGAATATGTATTTCTGTGACAATATTTTTCTAGAGCAACTTATATAGATTGATAATAGCTATAAATATAATATACTATTACCTGAATTAGTATAAGATTTTATTGCATCTAAAAGAGTATAGATGTTGTCTAACACTAGCCATATCAGTGGAATTTGGTACAACATTCTTTTTTGGAGGGAAATTTGTATCCAAAATATGATTTTCTCACATATAAGAAAATATGAAAAAGACCTCTTAATGTTGCTCAGATGTGGCTTCACTCTTTCTGAGTCCAACTCTTCAAGTGAAATCATAGCCCTCCCCCACTGTGTGGAACATGTCATGCAGGGGTGAAATAGCACCTGGGAGATGACTCCCAGGGATGAGTCTGGCCCTGTCACCATGGGATCAATGATGCCATCCTGACCAAAAGGGGGAAAAGAAGTGTAACTGATAAAGTATCAGTAACTAAGAGAGTTCAAATAGAGTCAAGAGGCTACCCTGGAGATCACTCTTATGGAAGCTTCAGCTAGACATTGCTACCTATCATAACTTGCCAAACCCCATCCAAAACCATTCCAGCCAATCCTAAAGAACACCTAGGGAGATATATAAGAATCTGCAAAGGTTCCATGCACCAGGGTAACCTTCCAGAAACTTACAACCTCCAAATGTGTCCATGGACCAGATAAGTCTTGAAATCTAGAGGGCCCAGCCTCTCCAGAACATCATCTAGTTCTATCTCCCTATCCCATATTATTGACTGCCCCTTCCAACATGATAAAAGGTAGAATGGGCATAGCCCAAAAACCCCTAAAGAGTGGAATAGGAAAATCAAAGGTGATGTGGAGTTATACAGAGAAGTTAGGGTTTAACAAATGAGTATGATTGCTGAATCATTAAATTGATATTTCTTTTAGTCTCCAGTATCTTAGAGCAGCTAGAGATAAAAACTTAAAATTGTGGAATTGTAACCCATACCAAACTCTGAAATCTGTTCTGCAACTAATTGTTGGGCCGTGCTTTGAAATTTATTGCAAATAATATATGTATATTATTTTTTACACACACAAAGTCGATTGTGATCATAAAAAAAATGTATTCCTTCTAGCCTCCTATATCTGGAGCAGCTAGAAGGAAAAATCTGAGAGGGTGGTATGGTAGCCTATGACAAACTCTGGGATCTGTCTTGTAACTAATTGTTGAGTGCTTTGAAAACTATTGCGTTTTTATTTCTTCGCTTTGTATATATGTTATACTATACAATAAAAAAGTTTTTATAAAAGAATATGTGAAAGAAGGCAGCATTAAAAACTTTTTATGAGGGAAACTTATTACACTTCAAGAAATCAGTTTTCTAAACAATCATGCCATTACAATGCATGATTATAGGAAATTCGCGAACATATTTTCCAAGATAATTTTCTTGAACCTCGAAACTTAGGGACAGCAATTAGTATCATCTTATGTGAATCCATTTTTATTCCAATTTCATTTGAAGATATAAAATGCTTTCAGATGGGTAGAATAGTTCAAAATATCAAGTAATAGCTTTTATAGCCAGTTGTTCATTCTTAACTGGTGTGTTAGTTAGATTCAGCTGCCAACTTGGCCAGGTGAGCATACCTAGTCTTGTTGCTGCGGACATAAGCCAATGGTAC
>PVIY010038891.1:0-23525 GCA_004026745.1 Myrmecophaga tridactyla
TGTGTGTGTGTGTGTGTGTGTGTGTGTGTGTGTGTGTGTGTGTGACTCTTAGGCATAATTATAACAAGGCTCGGCTATTCCTTTGAGGAGTATATTTTATAAGGGCAAGCCCCAAGATCAAGGGCTTGGCCTATTGAATTGGTAGTCCCCAATGCTTGCAAGAATATCAGGTCTTCCCCAAGTAGGGAAGTTTAATATTTCCACATTTGTTCCCAATCCCTCAGGGACATCGTAAATACTTTCTTATTTTCTTCCCAGATTACTCTGGAATTTATTGGGTCATCACACTAATCTGGACAAACAAATTCTCAACTCCTTATTCAAGTTCTATGTAATTATAGTGTTCCAATAAACTGACCATACAAGTTAAATTAGATAGTGTGCTACAGAAAATATAAATTTTGCACCAGATAAGCATCTCTTCTTTTGGTAACACATAGAAGTTGAAGTTTAAAATATAGGGAATATCATCCTTTACATTTTAGTCTGATTACCTTATTCCTAACCAGATCAGCTTCATTCATATCCGTAATTGAAATCTGTCCTCTTCTTCCACTTTTTAGGAAGTTACTATATGGAGTAAAGCTGACTTTCATTTCTATAGAACTCTAGCTCTGAGTCTTAGGTGTCACATAGATAACTCAAGTTCCAGGGAACAACCAGATTATGTACAAAGAGTTTAGCATTTCAGAACTTTTTACAGTTACAACTCAAGAATAGATGTGACTGTTGTAAGAGCTTGTAATCTAGGAACCTTTACAAAAAGCCTTCCCCTGATAACTTATGCTATCAAATTCAATTCTCAGGGTTTGTACATTTTAGGTAGTCCATAGTAGTAAGGCATTATATTTGTTTATTTGTATCTGGATTATTTCACTCAACATACTGTCCTCAAGGCTCATTTACCTAGTTGCATACTTCACAACTTAATTCCTTCTTTCAGGCACTCAATATTCCCTGGTAATGATACACCACAGTTCTCCCTTCCATTGATCAGTCTTACCCTTAAACCACCTCCTTCCATTGTAAATCATGAATACTTCTGCCATAGACACCGGTGTACAGATGTCCATTCATGTCCCTGCTTTCAATTCTTCCAAGTATGTACCTAATAATGGGGTTGCAGAATCATATGGGAACCCTATACTTAGCCTCCTGTGGAACCACCATACTGCCCTCCAGAGGAGTTGGACCATTCTCCTTCCCTACCAACAGTGAATAGGTACTGCTCTCTCTCCACATTTTCTCCAGCATGTGTATCTTTCTGTTTATTTTTTAAACAGTTTTATTCACACACCATACAATTCATCCTAAGTAAACACACAATGGCTCCCAGTATAATCACATAGTTATGCATTCACCACTGCAATCTATGTGATGATATTTCCATTTCTTCTGCAAAGAAAGAAGAGGGAAAAAATGAAAAATAAAAAATGAATAAAATAAAATAATGTAAAAAGAAGAAATAGCAACAACAATACCAAGAATCCCATATTCCTCCTTATATCCCCTTTTATTGACATTTAGTTTTGATATATTGCCTTTGTTACATTTACTAGAAGCATATTACAATGTTACTGTTAATGGTAGACCCTAGTTTGCATTGATTGTTTTTTTTCCAAATACCATCCCATTTTCATTTGTTGCAATGTTGATATCCATTAGTTCTCTCTCATGTGCAAACCTTATTATATTTGTACATTTGATCACTATCATTGTCCACTCTAAGGTTTTGCTATGTTATGCAATACCAGTCTTTATCTTCTCTTTCCTTCTGGTGTCATACATATCCTTAGCCTTCCTCTTTCAACCTTACTCACACTCAGCTTTGTTCAGTGTACATATAAAATTGTGCTACCATCAGAAAATATTGTGCTATCCATTTCTGGATCTTTACAATCAATCTTGTTGACCATTCTGTACCTTTTCAGAATCAAATGCTAAACCTCTACCCTCTTTCTATGCCCTGATAAACTGTATTCTTAACTTTACCTCTTAATGTTTGTTCATTAATGTTAGTTCATAATAGTGAGACCATGTAGTTTTTGTTCTTCATTTCTGACTGATTTTACTTAACATCATGTCCTCAAGGTTCATCCACATTGTTGCATGCTTCGTTACCTTATTCTTTCCTACAACTGTGTAATAATCCATCATCTGTATATACCACAGTTTGTTTATCTGCTTGTCTGTTTATGGACGTTTGGGCTGTTTCCATCTCTTGGCAATCGTTAATAATGCCACTTTAAATACTGGTGTGCAAATTTCTGTTTGTATCCCTGCATTCATCTCCTCTGAATGTATACCTGGTAAAGGGATTGTTGGATCATATGGCAATTTCTATGCTTAGTTTCATGAGGAACTGTCAAACAGCCTTCCAGAATGGTTGCACCGTTCTTCATTCTCATCAACAGTGAATAAGTGTGCCTCTTTCTCCACATCCTCTCCAGCACTTGTCATTTTCTGTTTTGTTTTGTTTGTTTGTTTGTTTCTTGATGTTGGCCATTCTTGTAGGTGTGAGATGATACCTCATTGTGGTTTTGATTTGCAATGCCCTAATCGCAAGTGAAATTGAGCATCTTTTCATATGTCTTTGTGCCATTTGTATTTCATCTTCTGAAAAAATGTCTGCCCATGTCTTTTGCTCATATTTTTGTTAAGTTGCTTGTCTTTTTGTTGTTGAGTTGTAGGATTTCTTTTTGCACAAAAGTGTTTAAGTTTGAGGTGATCCCATTTATTTATTTCTTTTTTCATTGCTCATGCTTTGTGTGTAAGGCCTAGAGAACTACCTCATATCACAAAATCTATAAGATAATTCCCTACATGTTCTTCTAAATGTCTGTTAAGTCTAATTCACTTGTCATACTGTTCAAAATCTGTTTCCTTATTGATCCTCTGTCTAAATATTCTATTCTTTGATGAGAGAGCTGTATTGAATCCTCTAGCTATTATATAGGTGTCTACTTCTCCCTTCTGTGTTGCCACAGTGTGCCTCATGTATTTTGGCACACTCTGGCTCAGTGCATAAATATTTATGATTGCTATATCTTTTTCATGAATTGTCCCTTTTATCAATTCATAGTGTGGCACTTTGTCTCTTCTAATTGTTTTACTTTTGAAGTCTAATTTGTCGGATATTAGTATTGCTATTCCTGCTCTTTTCTGGTTGTTGTTTGCATGAAATATATTTTTGCAACCTTTCACTTTCAACTTATTTTTGTGTTTGGGTCTAAAATAAGTCTCTTGTAGACAGTATATAGTGGGTCCCTGTTTTAAAATCCATCCTGCCAGCTTGTCTTTTTATTGGGGTATATAATCCATTAACATTTAGTGTTATTACTGAAAAGCAGTACCTCTTCTACCATTTTATCTTTTGGATTTTAGATGTCATATCTTATTATTTCTTTCTTTCTCTCTTTTTATCCTTACTGGTAGTCTTCATTTCTACACTGTTCTCCAAACCTCTCTCTTCTGTCTTTTCCTATCTGCCTGTAATGCTTCCCTTTCACATTTCTTGTAGAGCAGGTCTCTTGTTCACAATCTCTCTTAGTGTTTGTTTGCCTGAAAATATTTTAAACTTTTCCTCATTTTTTGAAGAACGTTTTGTTGGGTGTAGAAATCTTGGTTGCCAGCTTTTCTCTTTCAATTTCTCAAATATATCGTACCACTCTCTTCTCGCCTCCTATGTGCTGAGAAATCTGCACATAGTCTTATCAAGTTTCTCTTATATGTGATAGATTGCTATTCTCTCAGTGCTTTCAGAATTCTCTCTTTGTGTTTAACATTTAACAATCTGATTAGTAAATTTCCTAGAGTAGGTCTATTTGGATCTATTCTGATTGAGATATGCTCTACTTCTTGGATCCATAATTTTGTGTCTTTCATAAGAGTTGGAAAATTTTCAGTGATTATTTCCTCCATTATTCTTTCTGTCCCTTTCCCCTTCTCTTTTCCTTCTGGGACACCTATAATGTGTATATTCTACACTTCATGTTGTCATTCAGTTCCCCGAGACCCTGTTTATATTTTTCCATTCTCATCCCTGTCTCTTCTTTTGTGTGTAGGATTTCAGATCTCCTGTGCTCTAATTCACTAATCCTTTACTAATACTTTTCTACCTATTCAAATCTGCTGCTGTAGGTCTCCATTGTGTTTTTCATCTCTGCTATTGTGCCTTTCATTCCAATAAATTCTGCTGTTTGTTTTTTCAAACTTCCAAGTTCCTCTCTATGTTTGCCCAATGTCTTCTTTATATCCTTCATCTTTGCCACATGTTCTCTCAACTCATTGATTTGATTTAACATATCTCTTTGAACATCATTAAGTAGTTATTTCAATTCCTAATTTTGTTTGATATGTTAGTTTGTTCCTTTGACTGGGTCATATATTTGTTTTTCCTATTATGAATCATAATTTTTTCTTGATGTCTAGGCATCTGATTGTATTGATTAGTTTATTCTGTAGATCATTTTCTCTCTTTTACCTAGGGTTTTCTTGTTGGTTGGCTTAGTTCTCTATCTGTTCTTTGATATTCGGTTCAACTTATTCTAGAGCTCTTGCAGAACTTCTGTTTAACTAATCATAATTTTCAGCACTTGTTTTCCTGGTTTTTGCTCTGCCTATATGGAACCTTTTTTGTATAATTGTCTCCCCAGATATGATTGACTCCAATCAAATTATCCAGACCAGACAGGCCAGGTCTAAGGAGGAGGGTGTAAAACTATCAAGTTTCCTTGAGGATGAGCCCCAGCAGGTTGTCAGAGTTTCCTGTGAAGCCTCTGGGCTCTGCGCTTTTCTTATCTTGCCCAGTAGGTGGTGCTTGTCAGCCCACAGTTCCCCACTGGCATAGATGGGAGTGGTTGGTATCTTTAATTCTCAGCAGTTCCTGTCCCTCCCTGCCAGGGGCAAGGTTAAGACAGAGACTGAGGTAGGAGGCAAGCTTAAGGTTTTTCTGTTTTCCAGCCCCTGGGGTTGCCACTTGAGGGTTGCCACTTGAGCTGGACCCTGTCCCCCTTTACTTTGGGAAGATATGTCATTTAGGGAGTTATCTCCATCACTTGACTCATTACTTTATTTCTCAGATTTAACTAGTGGAGACTGTTTCTTTTTCCTATAGGGAAGGGTCTTCAACAGAGCCTGTAGTGCCAGTGGGGGAGGGGCACCAGCCTCCACAGTTTGGCAGCTTTACTTACAGTTCTGTGCTGTGATCTTGTCCCTGTCACCTGCTCCAGACTTGTGTATGATTTATGTCTGGTCACAGATTTCCCCAAAACAATTGTTCCAGACATTTCCTAGCTATTTACTAGCTACTCTAGAGGACTAACTATATTCTATACCTTCCTACACTACCATCTTGCCCTACCTCCTGATAACTTCTTATCTGGCCTCTTTGCTTTAAATCTTTCTCCTCAATAATCTGTCCTACACACTGCTCCCAGGGTTACAGTACAAATATTATTATTCATTTGTGCTGTTCAAAGTTATTTAGTAAGAGCTCTTATTAAATGACATGGTGCTGCAGCCCCAGTGCCATCTCTCCTAATTTGTCATAATATTTTAAGAACAAGAATGAAAACAAGGAGTGAAAGATCCTGCCACTGGGATTAATTACCAGCCACCCAAAGAAATACTTGATAAGGTTAGTTGGAATAAATCCATTCTCCCCTGATGAAACAGCACCCATTGCTTGTCTGATCCTCTATCCCTCCTTTAGTCTTTCAATAATTTCTCTGGTGTTCCAAGATTCATTATCTATTCCCATGTACTTCTCCATACTTGGCTGGTGTGCCACTTCTTAAGATAGGCAAGGTGTATAAACTCATTCTTGTCTATTCTCCATTTTCTATGCACCTTTTTAATATTGCAAATCCCTGAAAACAACATGGCAGGTTTCCAAGTTTAAAATCATGTAAGCAGGGTGTGCCAGTTTGAAAGCATGTACCTCAGAAAAGCCATGTTTTAATCCTGACTCATTCTTGTGAGAACAACCATTTCTCTTAATCCTGATTCAATAATGTAGGTTGGAATCTTTTGATCACATTATCTACATAGAGATGTGATGCACCAATTGTGGATATTAACCTTTGATTAAAGGGAGATATGACTCCACACAATCCAGGTGGGTCTTGATTAGTTTACTGGAATCCTTTAAAAGAGGAAACATTTTGGAGAAACCTCAGAAATGTCAGAGTCTAGAGAAACAAGAGAAATGACATGCCTCAGAGCCAGAAGAAAATTCACAGTAGAGATGACACAGATGCAGACATATGGAGAACAGAGCCATGAATGTTTGGAGATGCTTGGAGCCCAGCAGACATTGCCATGAGTTGTTAAGTGAGCCAGAACCAGGAGAGAGTCAAGGGAAGCTAAGTAATGAAAACTAACCCCAGAAAAGCAAAGTGAGGAACCTCCACAGAAACAGAGGCTGAAAGCAGTGAGCCCAGGAGCAATGGACCAGTGTACCTTCCCAGCTGACACAGGTGTTGCAGACGCATTGACCTTCATGGAATTAAAGTATCTTTCCCTGGATGCCTTAGTTTGGACATTTCCATAGGCTTAGAACTGTAAACTTGTAACTTATTAAATTACCCTTTTTAAAAAGCCATTCCAGTTCTGGTATATCATATTTCTGCAGCTTGCAGACTAAAACATAAGGACAGAGATAACCTGTTTTGCAGATATGCTAAAAGCTAGATTTTCATGTAATTCATCTGTTCTAAGTGAAAAACCAGGCAAGTAAGCATTTTTTTTTCACATGAGCAGGCACCGAGACTCAAACCCGGGTCTCTGACATGGCAGGCAAGAATTCTGCCACTGAGCCACCATCACACCGCCCAGTAAACATCTTAATACTAGTTTTCTTGAGTGGCCCAAGTTAAAAATGAAATCCTGACTGCCTTCTTCTCCATGTACAATGAAGATTGAAATGATTTTTTAGTCCCCTCCTTTTCCCACTCTGTTAATATAACCTTGAGTTTCTGAGATTATGTTTAAATTATTTAAAATGCCTATTATCTTCTTTATATAATTATTTATGCATTATATTTATTTTTGTAACCATATTTATAAAATTATTTTGATATTAAAATTTACCTATTTTTTCCCCAATCACTGTCAACCATTTGATACAAGAATTTGTCATTCTTAAATTATTAAAATATTATTCATTTTTTGGTTGACTTGAATACATTTCTAAGTAAAGATGTAGGTAATATATTTTCAGAAACTTTGATTATCTAAGAATAATTATTGTTGCTTTCTCTTGGCAAGATATAACATTTTGTTAGAATTTATTTTTCCCCTAAAAATATAATGTATATTTTTTCTAGTAATCAACTTCTGTGCCCACAGTTTTTTGTTGTTGTTCTCCCTTCAAGATTCCAAATGCTGCTATGCTGTTAATTGTTCAAAGCCAGTCTGCTTCTTTTACCTTTTTTAATTTGAGTCTGGAAATTTTTAGGATCATTTTTGTAATATGATATCCAGGGTATACCTAAAATCCTCTTTTATCCCATAGACCATCTTTGGAGGCTATTGAGGAAAGTCTTCTGCTTTGCCTAGGGAGCATCCCCACTAAGTGAATTTGTGCACAAATGCTGTGGTGAGGGGTCCACATTTCCTGGAAGCCTTCAGTTGATTTCTTATAGTTCACATGTGTACCAAACTCCTGTCATTCTGTGCTTAGGGTTTTTCTTACATTATGGTGGGAAACCCATATAATTCTCATGGATGCCTGGATGAAGTTTTGGGCTTCTGGCCATTGAAAAAGTTTTCCTTCCATTTTCTTCTTTAAATTCTTTAATTTCTTTTGTAGTACTACAGATTTTTTTTTCATGGCTTTCTGTTTATTTCTTTGTTTCAGTAAGAATTAGATAGTAGAGCAAGGAAATACATGAATCTTATTTTGCCACCTGTGGTAGGTTGAATAATGTACTCTAAAAACTCACCTTCTTGTAGTCCGCATTCTTGTGGTTGTGAGCCTATTATGAATGGGATCCCTTGAAGATGTTGTTCTAGTAGGGGATGACGCAGCTGAATGAGGGTGAGCCTTCATCTGTTTATTGGAATCCTTATAAGCAGAAGAAACTCAAACATAATAAGAGAAAGCCACAAGGAAGAGTTGAAGCCAGTTCCCTCAGAAGAGAACATCACCATGTGACAGGAAAGCCAAGGATTCTCAGAGATTGCAAGCCAGTGAGAACAAACTCTACTGCCTCAAGAGGAAGCAAACCTTCTAGTCAACTCTTTGATTTGGACTTCTGCCCTCTGAAATCATGACTTAATAAATTGTCATTGGTTAAGCCAATCCATTCTGTGGTATTTGTCATAGCAGCCTGGAAACAAAGACAGCACCATTAGATACAGCTGTTTTCCTCTGAACTACGTAAGAATTTCTTAGGTGTCACTTCTACAGTTAATGTTCTTAACTGTGAATTTGAATTATAGTTTTGTAATTCAAAACTCCTTGCAATCTCTTGTTATCTTACCATACTATCTTTCTTCTCCGGATCCATACTTTTCATTTTACGCTCTTCTTTCTTGGCTTTATTAAAGATAATTAAGGATCTTATAAAAACATCTTCTGGTACCTGTAAGAAATCTTTTTCAGAGATACGATATTCTCTGAATATTCAGGCTGATATCCTCTTTAGTCCTTGCTATAATTTATTTTTTCCACTGGTCTCAAGTAGGGCTTACCCTTCCTTTCCATTTTAATGTCCCCAGAACTAGAAAAAAATCTATAAAAGATTGATATTTTAAAATAACAGGTTGTGTTTTCAGTATGCATAACAGAGTTGTTAAAAACAACAATACACAACATACATTACTATCAGGGACCTTCCTATATTCTCCCTTCTCTTTGATATTTTACCTGATAGGAGAAAATACATTATAGCCAACACCACATAGTAAGGGATTGTCTGCACTCTTTCTGATTCTGTGAAAAACACGACAGACAGTACAGATAGGTTTCTTTTCCTTTAAAAAAAAAAACTTTTCTTTTTAGTTTCTTTGGGGAGGGGGGCAAGGCTTTTGTGTTTGGTGGCATGTGGGCATTCCTTATCGCTTTTCTTAATCTAGCCCCATCAATTTTATGGTTTTCGGAAATTCCATATAATATGCTACTCTAAGAGTCTTCTCTTTCATTCTTAGTTTTTATAGTTGTTGTGGACTTTTGACATCGTCACTGTTTCCTAAAATATTTATTGGAAATTTGGGATAAGCTGTATAAAGACTTGCTATTTAGAGGCATTTTTAATTCCATCTTTTAAAATAAGTCTTGCCATTGAGGAAGTAAATGTAGAGGATTAAGGAGGATTAAAGAGAATTTAGGCAAACTGTCTTACATGGTTACTCCCTTGACTGACTATGTTTTCTAAACTCTTTATATACAAAGTATGCCCACTACGTTTTACATAGTCACTGGTTGTTATATTTTAGTTGATCTATACTGATACAGAAGAAACACTGGCTGGGAGTCATGCTAGCTGAAATCCAGTCCAGGACCTGGTACTGTTTAGCTGTGAGCAGTGCTTTAAATTAATGTTGAAAAATTAAAAATGCTATCGAAAAACTAAAAATAATCAAGTAACTGTGTTATTTTAGATGTCAGTAAACCTCTGCCTCAGTTTCTTTATTTACACAATTACGGGGGAAGTACATTATAAAAATAAATTATTCTGTAAGTGTTTAATTTTTTGGCATTGTAAAACCAAGTCAATGTACTGGTAATTGTTATTTTGTGTAACATAATGAGACAGTAGAGATAGGTTTCTTTTCCTTTAAAAAAAAAACTTTTCTTTTTAGTTTCTTTGGGGGGAGTGGGGCAAGGCTTTTGTGTTTGATGGTATGTGGGCATTTCCTTATTGCTTTTCTTAATCTAGCCCCATCAATTTTATGGTTGAATCTAGTGCTGTGTTAGTGTTATAATTTCTAGGCAAATCCAACTTGAATTCTCTCTTTCTACATGTTTTGATTTTTAACAAACCCCATTTTATAAGTATCTATGTTTCTCTTCTAATTTTAGCAAGGCGTTTACACTTATAGAAAATTACTATGAGCAGCATTGAAAAAAATGGTGTATTTCTGGTGACAGCATTCTTTCACCATGGGTAGCTGACACTGATGGATCTTTTTCTATCCATTTTTCAGTGAGGGTGCCCTAGGTTAGATACAATTTTCTAGGCTTAAAAGAGAACTGAAGACCAAAACCTTATGACCATGAGTTATGCTCTGGGGAAAAGAAGTTTTATGAACTATAAGACCATTCTCCCCTATATTTGGCCTTACTGTGAAGTACTCTGGGGAATGACTTATTGCTTATTTCGAAAGTATATCTGGACCTGTTCCTTCAGTCACTTTAGGAATTTATAGAAAAAAAAAAGCTATTGAACTCAGTCCTTTAACTTTGAAGGGATAGTATTTTACTCACTCAATTTAATTCAACATTTTGAACCTAGTCATTTTACACAGAGTATTTCATTTAAATCTCAAAATAGTCTCTAAAATGTAGCTTTTGCTATGTTTACTTTATAGATGTGTAAATTGAGGCTGAGATAGGTTAAGAATTGTCTTAGGTCATATGACTAATTTGTGGCAGAGGTAAATTTCCCATCCATTTTTTTCCTGACTCTAAAATCCATGGTTTTAACCATCATATTACGTGTATCAGTTAGGATTCAGTTCTTCTGCATGTAACAGAAACCCACCTACAATTACCAGATATGTATTTATTTATTACACCTAACAAGTGATGCAGTGCTAATGCAGATGCCTAAGGAAATCATAAAGTTCCATGCGCCTTTCAGTTTTTTTCTGCCATTCTCGGTCTAGTAGCAAGGGCTGCCCCCCTTTTGGTATTAGTATGCATTCCAAGCAGTAGGAAGGGAGTGAGCAAAGGAGAAAAAGTACCTGCTGTCTTAACTTAATCTCTTTTCTTGATCAGAAAAATATTAGCCTACCTCTAAGCTTTTCAAAATATGGTTCTATCACATTTCATTGCCTGAACCTACTTTATATGGCTATCCAGGTTTTAAGAGGGTCTGTTGAGGCATTTTTTAAAAAAAATAAAATTTATTGAGGTGTAGTATATATGCAATAAAATTCACCCACTTTATGTGGACATATCTAAAGCCTCTGAAAAATGTATACACCAGTGTATTCACTACTCAAGATACAGAACATTTCCATCTGGAGAGGCAATTTTAACTGATCTTTTCGTCATTTTGAACAAAACTGAAGTTCTTTAGAAAGGAAGGAGAGAAATGATGTTAGGCAGGCAGTAGGCAATGTCTGTCACACTAAGATTAAATATTGATGTACTTAAATAATGGTTGGGAAAAAGCTAAATTGCAAAAAAAAGAACTATCCACAGGTAGAAGAATACTTCAATTATAATTAATTAACCTAAAACATGAACTTGGAAAAAACCTCCCAGATCTATTTATGCCTCAATTTCCTTATGAAAAAGTACATGTTTTAGTAAAGATCTTAAATGTCAGGAAGTTCAAATGAGATAATTTTGGGGGGGAGTCCATTGAAATCATTAAAACCCTATTCAAATATAAATAATTGTTTTTATTTTCCCCATGATCAGAGGTGTTTTACTTTGAAAATCATGATGATCTTGACTTACTGGCCTGAAATATCACAATTTTGAAATTCAACTATACTTGTAAAATATTTTGACTCTTTAATTTATTAATGGCCTGTAAATCATGGCAATAAGCAGTTCAAATAAGAGATAATTTTACATTTGTATTCTCATCATCCTCTTTCAAGCTATATCTTTTAATTGGGTAAAAATAGCTCTAAATATGTAGTTTCCTAAAACCATTACAATGTATGTACATTTATGGCTAACAAAATCTTGCATGATTTCCCAGTTACTGTATGATATTTTGAAAAATATCTTGACAGTCTTTTATTCATTGTGAAATATTAATTTGATTTTGAGGAATGCATTTTAAAAAAAAGTATTGAACTTTTGGAATATTTAGGAAGACCACTTTTTATTTGTTCTCTCTTTCAGAAGAAAATACTGTTTTGAAATTCACCACTTGAAATCAGTTGCGAAAAGTTAAATCACAGCCTACTGTGAGATTTTGGAAACATTCGGTAGAACTAGAGCCCTTGATGGCTTGCCATACAGGATCTATGAAGAAATACAATCGTTTGTAATAGTATTGCTCTCAGAGCTTTGTCAGAGCACTACTCTGAATTCAAACATCTTGCCAAGATGTGGATCTTTCCTGTAAACTTTTATCGTATTCAAGTTATACCATTTTTTATTGAATATTGTATTTGGTTATCCAAAACACTCATTTCCTCTAGTCTATGCGTTTATTTTTTTAATCCATTTTTTAAAAATTGATTATTATTATTTTCCATTAAAGCCATTGTCATTTTGTTCATCAATTTTCCAGGTTGAATTCAGCTCTGGCTTTGTTTGTCCTTGGGGAGGCTGCCAAATTAAACATGGCCTGCTTGAAAGCTTTAATGGATCTAATGAAGAATTTTATTTCAAACATTATGTCTGTTCAGAATCAGGTAACAGCATTGGCAATTTAGCTGTGAAAAGAAACTTGTATGGAAACAAAATTTGTTTTTGTCACTTTAAATTGTATGTAATATGTTATGACATACATAACTTTGTAATAATTTAATTGAATGTAAAAGTACATTTTACAAAGTAGATTTTTAAAAAGAAAAGATGATTCACCATTTGTCTCTACATATGTAAAGAGGGGCTTAATATTTTATTTGTAAATTGTAGATCATATGCATGATTTTGTTTTTCCTTTTAAAAAATTTACATTATATCATTAAAGTTTTTCATTGTCATTAAACCTTCTAACATGTATATTTTAACATGGGTTAGATAATTTATTTAACCATTTCTTCATTTGTGAAATTTAGTTTGTTTCTGAATGTTCAGTTAATTACAAATGATGTTGAACTGATGTCCTTGTACATTAAATCTTTCCCTGCATTTCTGATTATTTTCTTAGAATAGATTCATGAAATCAGATTGCTGTATGAAAGACCATGAACTGTCTTTAAAGGCTTTTAGAGAAATATTCAATTCCTCTCCAGAAGATATTACTCTTTTTTATATTCCTGTGAAAAATGTATGAAGTACCTGGGTGGGCCATGGTGGCTCCGCAGGCAGAGTTCTCACTGCCATGCCAGAGATCTGAGTTTGATTCCCAGTGCCTGCCCATGCAAAAAGAAAAAAAAGTATGAAGAACCTCACACTAAAATTGAGCTTTATCAATATTATTTGACAATGTGATGTGGAAAATAGCACCTCTTCAGATTAATTTACATCTACTGATTACTAGAAAACTTGAAAGTTGATTTTATATACCTATTATCTATGTATATTCTTTAATCTGTTCACAGACTTTTATGCAATCTATCCATGGGAAAACTATGTTTTAATGAGTACATTTTAGGAATATTAGTTTATTTTATTCTTTTAGCAGCACCATAAAAATTGAAGAGATTTCTTAAGTAATATATATAGTTCTTAATTATGACAGAACATACTTTGATTATTTAGTAGCTATTTTCTCATTTTAGGAAGAAAGTCGCAAGGATGATGATTTTTCCTGGGTCTGGAATATAGTCTACTTATATGCAACAATTCTTGCAGAAATCTGCTTATATGCAGCTACTTCCAACTTGCGAAAAACTGCTTTTATTGGTTTCTGTGTCTGTAAAAGTCCAAGAAAAAATATTTTCCCTACAGACACCACATCAGAAGAGCAACTAGAATTAAAGGAAACAAGTATTTTAGGTCTTCTAGCATACTTCTCTTCAAAAATATCAGATAATTGTAAGTAAATTGTTTTCGACTTGATCAGTAATATTTTTTAAATGTCCCTATTTATATAAAGTAAAACTTTTTTAAAAAAGTTAAATTTTCAGAGTGAGAAATCATTTTAAATTCCATAGGACTTCCTAAAAGTTTCATAATGTATGTTTTATAATATGAAATTTGTAATCATTCATAAATCAACTTATGTTCCTTATAAATAAGCTACGATCTTTGGAAAACTTGTGAAATATATATAAAGTTTATATCCTCTGTATTTCATCCTATTCCCTATAAAGGCTTCTCTTCTTTCCTTCCCCGTTATCTCTAGGCATGTACTGTTTCCCTCTTGTTCTCTTTCTGTCTAGAGTATTTCTCTGTGATCATCACTCAAATATTGTAGTCCTTTCTTCACACTTGACATCTTATACTCCATCAAAATGTAGTTGTCTTGTGGCTTAAGAATAAAAATCATTTTCCTTGTTATTGTGTTTTAGGGGCTAATTTATTTTAAAAATACCCTTTTTAAAAGGGTACTATGGAGACAGTATCAATTCAAAGGAATCCTCTTAGATTGAATAGAACCTTCTTTTTAGGTCTATTATGAAAATCGTTGCCTTTTGTATATTATTATAGTCAGTTGTGTATATGATTCTCACCTCCATTAAACTGTGATGTGATTGATAGAGGAGAATGATGTCTGAATTTTATTTCTATTCATATAGCACATAATAGGTGGAAAATTAATCATGGAGTATTTATGATGTAATGAAATAAATCACTGAATTTCAAGTATAATTACCAGATATTGAAGGTATGGAAATAGACAAGAAACAGTCTTTCCTTAAAATGATTACTCATTGATTTGGGTAAATTGTGCTTGAATATAATTTTAAATAGTAAGAATTTAGCAGTGGATATTATTTTGCTCAAAGTTTGCTCACTATATTTTAAATTATTTTCAATAAAATTTTGGTTTAATTAATAGATTTGGAACCTATTGTATCAGAGTTCAATTTGCTTGACCTTTTCCAACTTTTCAAAATTATGATGCTTATGTTAAGCAGATCTTTGTTCCTCTGGACATAAATTGCATTTCTTTCATATTTATAGTATTGATATATATTGATACAGTAAAGGGGTATTCATTTATTTTTCTGTTGACATTTTGAACTATTCAGAATGGTCAGAAATCTTCCTATATTGCAGCTCAAGCTGAATTTTAGGCTGCCACTACACAAAGTCATCTACAGTTTCAGGCCTTCTTGACTGCCTATGTAGAGTTAGTTCTTTCTGGCCTCTTTCCCTAACAGCTTCCCTGGTGGGTCCAGAGGAGGCTCCTCGGGGAAGGATCTTGGCTTCCAGAATCTACTTGACATCCCTGTGGGCATGCCTCCCAAGAGCTGGCATCATCTCATGATAATGGATTTGTACCTATCTGCTGATACATGTTTCTTACTCCTTAGCAGTCTGATTTTTATCCAGCCAGTTGATGATTTCATTGCATTCTTTTTTTTTTTTTAAGTTTTTTAAATCCTGAAAGTCTTTATTTGGATCACACAGAATTTGGGTGAGTTTTTGGAAGAGATTTCATCTTTTGGCTTATCATCTAAAGCTTTATATTGCTTAACCTCCTGAGTCCGAATATTTCTAGTTCAAATATTGTTCTCTTTCCCCATAATGGTGTCAACAGCAGATCTTTTAAGAATCCCATTGACATTTTTTTTTTTTAATTTGCATATGGGCAGGAGGCACCAGGGATCGAACTCCAGACCTCCAGCACGCAGGTCGGAGCTCTGCCTGCTGAGCCACGGCAGCCGCCCAAGAATCCCATTGACATTTATGTGAGCTTTCTTCAATCTGAGTAGTGTCACAAGTGTAGCAAGCTAGTCATGAATTTAAACTTACCAAGCATATCGTCTGCCTTTGTCACTGCTTTTTCATCTTTATAAATCTGAGTAGGCACACCTGTTCTGCTTGGTTTGAATTTTTTTTCACATCCAAAATTTATTCCCCCATATTCTTTTTTTTTTACACTTTTTATTGTGAAATATAAAGTATATACAAAAAAGCAATACATTTCCAAGTACATCGTAACAAGTAGTTATAGAACAGATTTCAGACTTTGGTATGGGTTACAGTTCCACAATTTTAGGTTTTTCCTTCTAGTTGCTCCCAGACACTGGAGACTAAAAGAAATCTCAATATAATGATTCAGCAGTCACACTCATTTGTTAGATCCTATCTTCTCTGTCATAACTCCTCTTTCTCCTTTGATCCTTCTCCCAATCTTAAGGGGTATTGGGGCTATTCCCATTCTAACTTTTTCTTTCTGGAAAGGGGTGTTGATAGTATGGGATAGGAGGATGGAACTAGTTGATATTCTTGGAGAGGCTGGTAACTCTGGGTGTTAGGATTCGTTTGGCCTAGGAACCTCCCTGGAGGTTGTAGGATTTTGGAAAGTAATTAGTGCGTCAAACTTTTGTAGAATCTCAGAGCCCTAGGTGTTCTTTGGGGTCATCAAGAAAGCTTTTGCTTGGGGTCTGGCAAACCATGGCAAATAGCAATATCTAGCTGAAACTTGCATAAGAGCGGCCTCCAGAATAGCTTCTTGACTATTTGAAGTCTCTTAGCCACTGATACCTTATTTTGTTACATTTTTCCCCCTTTTGGCCAGGAAGGTGTTGTTGATCCCACAGTGCCAGGGCCAGACTCATCCCTGGGAGTTACGTCCCACGTTACGGGGGAAACTTTCACCCCTGGATGTCATGTCCCACACAGGGGAGAGAGTAATGATTTCACTTGCAGAGTTGGGCTTAGAGAGAAAGAGGCCACATCTCAGCAATAAAAGAGGTTCTCTGGAAGTAACTCATAGGCGTAACTATAGGTAGGCTAAGCTTTTCTGCTCCAGAAATAAGGTTGAGAAGAGCAAGCCTCGAGATCAAGGGCTTGGCCTATTGACTTGGGAGTCCCTAATGTTTGAGACAGTATTCAGAGTTTCCCTGGTGGTAAAGATTAATGGGTCCATATTTTTTCTCCCATTCCTCAAGGGACTTTACCAGTACTTTTAAATTATCTGCCCAACATTTTATGGGATGTATCTGCGTATTACCTGAAGCTATGCAGGATTACAAGTCCTCATTCCCATTCTGTGCTCCATGTGTTTGGGTTATTTAAATGAGCTATCCAAAGAGGTTGAGCTAAGTTATGTGCTACAGAAAATTTAGTTTTGGGACAAAATAAACCTCTCTGACTTTGGTCTCATACAGTAAGCGAAGTTCTAAAATACAGATAATTTTATCCTTAGCCCCGAATTCTGATTTACCTTAGTCCCAATCCAGTCTGCTTCGTTTTTATCTCTGTTTGAAACCTGATCTTTTTTGGTTTCTTTAACAGATGTTGTATGTAGCAATGCTGACTTTCAGAGCTGCAGAACTCCAACTCTGAGTTTTAGGTGTTACACAGGTAACCAAAGTTCCAGGGAGATACTAGGTTATGCGTACATAGCACAGCATCTCAAAATCTAGAAATAACATTTACAGTCTGGGCTAAATATAACTGCTATAAGAGCTTACAATCTAGGCCCCAGTTTTCTTTTTAAGTATTCTCTAAAAGAGACCATTCAATATTTGCCCTCTTGTTTCTCACTTATTTTGCACCACATAATGTTCCCAAGTTTCATCCATCTCATTGCATGCCTCACAACTTCGTTCCTTTCTGTAGCCACATAGTATTCCATCCTATGTACACACCACAGTTCACCATTCTGCTTCTCAGTCAGTGTATCCTTCAGCCACCTCTATCCATTGTGCTTGGTTTGAACTTGATACAAAGAGAAATGACATCCCAGAGCAGCAAATTCTGAATATTTTCGCATGTGTGTCTATATGGTATAGTCATCTAGATATCTGTACTCTAAGCAACAATCTCATTAAAGTTGATGTTTATGTTTAACTATTAGTTATTAAATAAATCCTGGAGTAGTTTCTGAATCTCATGGAACCAACCACCAGACAGTGTCATGGATCGAAGAATCTTCTCTACAGAGCACATTATGTCAATCTTTTATTCTTTAAATGGCATTATTGATACAGAGGTAGAAGGCAATCCCTGACAGACTAAGTTCTGGAAAGAGGTGCCCTTTGTACATTCACAAGCGGTGCAGAGACAATGGGCAGCTCATTTGCTTTCACCAGTGTCCTTGAACTTAGCAATGAAATGGTTAACCAGTATTTTATCAGTATTTCTCCCTCTAGTGGGCAAATGGATGTTTCTAGCTTGGAACGCTTTAAGCATATGATCTGCAATATAGAACATAAGACATAACAAAAGTGTCTTCAGTGTCAAAAGACATTTCCTATGACACCAAACTTATTTAACACCCAGTGTTAAATATCAGTGACATCTGCCTTATTGATGATACAGTATGTTTTGAAATTCTCAATACTTAGAAAATCTTTGGGTATTCTGAGAAATTTTATTAAAACAAGTTACCTGATGATAGTTTTGATAAAGATATAAGAAGTTTGTGTTGTGTACTTTCCTTCATCTTGGTCAGAACTCTAAAATGTTACTCCTCTGGTATAAAGTTTTGGTCTCCTCCTTGTGTTTCTACTGGATCTTTGTCTTGCCAGTATCAGTCAGCACCATGAAAAGCCATTAGTTGACACATCAGTGGAGAATTGCATTGTCAAATATTTCATCATTGAATGAAGGGGTTTAAAAACTCCATTGATGTGGTTCATTATAACTTGCTTCCTTGTAGTATCATGGACTGATTTCTTTCTACATAAGGTAAATGATTTTGTCTGGCTTATCCAATATGTATGGCCATTGGCAATGTTCTCCACTTTCGTAAGATCACAGAAAAATAGATGGTTCCAAAATTAGTATCATATTAAGGGCTTTCCAACATGATTAAAAGGATTTGTCTGTTTGGAAAGTGATAGATATAAGGAACCTGAACCTTCTGCTTTAATTAATTGAAAATGATTTTTTTCTCTCATAATTTTACCCTTCAAGTAAGTAATTCTTTTGTTTAGAGTGAAAAAGCCAGTTCTGAACTCACAGAGACCTATATTTAATTTTGTCACTTGTACCTTGGAATCAGGCCAAAGTATTTAATCTTGATATGACTTGCTTTCTTTTCCTGTTAATTATGATAACTACAATGCATATTATAGGTTTTTTTGTGAGAAAGTGATGGAAACATAAACATTTAACATAGCAACTAGTGCATAGCAGAGGTCTGATAAATGTTAATAGTTGTTAATGTAAGTATTAATTTATTATTGTAAGGAAATAAACATCAGTTAATCGTGAAGGATAGTTTTTCTGAAATTTATTGCTGTATATAACATGAATCCTAGAGATCCTTGTTTTATTTATATATGAAGATTAAAATGACAGTGAAAAATAAAGCAAAGCAAAACCAATGTATTTTTATGAAAGAGTCAAGCATTATTCTTATGAACCATTTTATATAAGCTTTCATTATACAGAAACAATTTAAATCATATTTTTGTGAAGACATTTTTATGGGAAACTAAAATAATGATGTCCATCCAAGAGGATAATTTCCTGATGATATTATCTGGTGTAGAGCGACTTGATTCTGGAGGAATGGATGACAACTGACCCTGGCTGTTTTTCACCCTGATATTTTGTGTCAGACAAGCTTTTTATAGAGTCAGATGTGTATTGTTTCAAGAATGAGGTCTTTGGCCAGTAATTAAAGTGTTGATGTTTGGTATATTTGATTGAATAGAAATTTTTATTGTATGCTTACAGATACCAACTATGCCTTTAACATTTGTTTTTTTGAGACTCAAAGAGTCATCCTTCTGCTCAGAACCGTCCTGCACTCTTCCCAGTGGAGTAGAGCTTTAGGCAGGTTTGCATATGTTCAGGTGCCTGAATCAACCCTTATTTAAAGCACGAATTTTTGCAGCAAGTTCTCTAGAAGAGATGCTTTGGAGCTGGAAAAATTTGAGGGGAGGTGATAAAAATGAACTTGTTTAAATGCATAAAATTTTTGTTTGATTTCTTTTGAAATTCTGGTTTTAAGAAAAGCTTTGTCCTATGGAACATAGAGAACAATAGGTAACATTAATCGATCATTTACTGCATGTCAAACACTGTTTTAAGCTTTTAACATGCATCAGCTAACTCATTAATCATAATACGTGTGAAAAGTAATATTATTCTCATTTTATAGTTGAGAAAACTGAAGCACCTTTATGTTCAAGGTGTTCAAGGAGATATACTTAGTAAACGGTAGATATGAGACTTAATCCAAGCAGTCTAGTTTCAGAGTTTATACTGAGAATGACCTAGCTCCCCTGAACTAACTAGGTTACTTGATCCTTCCGATGATTTTTTTAGAATTGTTCACTGCATTTTGAAGGATGTGAAAAAAAAATGACTTTGAGAAATTCTGTCAGTCAGACTCTGTTACCTGGGGGTCCTTATTTACAATGCAAATTCAGGGCCCTGTTCCAGAACTTTTGATCAGACATTCTAAAAGTGGAGTCCAGGAGTCTGCATTACTAAACCAATTCCTACATTACAGTTTGAGAAAATCTAGCCTATAAATTTAACTGTCAAGTCCTCTTCTTAGCGGAAAATACTTCTCTTACTTGTTGCAGGGATATATATATATCCAGGTATTCTTTCTTTGTATCAGATGACATATATAGCTTTACAAAGGAGATATAACTTGGTGTTTGCCTTTTAAATTTGAAATTCTGGCTTCTATCTTCCTGTTTTTGTTTCAACAGTGGTAAAACCTTATATATATATATATAAATATAATATATTAAATATATATATTAAATCTTTATTGAGATATCTGCATGCCATAAAATTCATCCAAAGAATACAAATCAATGATTTTTAGTATATTTACAGAGTTGTACTACCATCACCACAATCTAAGTTTAGAACATTCTCACCACCCCACAGGCACTCCCCGTTTTACTCTAGTCCCCCTGCCCTGGACAACCCCAACCTTACTTTCTGTCTCTGTGGATTTGCCTATTTCGTATAAATGGAATGACACAATATGCAGCTTTTTTGTGACTGGCATCTTTCACTGTTTTCAAGGTTCATAGACATCGTAGCATGGATCAGAACTTTATTCTTATGTATTGCCAAATAGTAGTCCTTTGTATGAATATGTCAAGTTTTGTTTATCCATTCGTCGATTGATAGCTGTTTGGGTTGCTTCCACCTGTGATTGTGAATAATGCTGCTATGAACATTTGTGTACAAATTTTTGTATGGTCCTTTGGTTTATTTAGTTGTAAATTCATTACCATTCTCTACTCTCACTCCTGTCTCCACATAGGCAGCAATACAGTGTATATAATGTATACCTTTTGTTTTGTGTGTTTATAAAAATGTGTACTGCTCTTTTGTATATGTGCATTTTTTTAAAAATCAGAGCAGTTGTACGTTTATGGAAAAATCATGTGGAAAGTACATGATTCCCAAATCACCCCCCTCACACACTCAGTTTTCCCTATTATGTAACAATTTGCATTAGTGTGGTAACTTTGTTACAATTGAACCAGTGTTATATTAATTATAGTCTGTAGTCTACATTAGATCTCACTCTTTGTATTGTACAATTGTATGTTGTTGTTTTTTTAAAATTTTTATTGTGGTAACATATGTACAGCTTAAATAGTTGGATTCTGCTTGAAAGGCACCAGATGTGGAATTCCACATCTCCCAAAGCAGGTCATTTCATTTTGGAAACTGCGAAAGGTTCTCCCTGATATGAAACTGAAATCTTACTTCTGTATCTTTAAACCTTGGCTCATGTTTTGCCTCCTGGAGACAATAAAGTCTAATCTTTTTTTTCACAGGTGAGCACTTCAAATATTTGAAGATAACCATATTATTTCTTTTCACCTTCCAGCCTGTTATCATCTCCCATCTCCTTGCTTACTGTCCAGTTCCTGTGGTAATTTTTCTGTGCCCATGAAAAGTGTATCTTCACCATGGTTTAGAATTAGCTTCTGAAGTTGACTTGAAGTTTGTTATATCGGTTTCTTTTTGTGAATTTATAATTATTTATTCCAATGTTATAAGATGATGTGAGAAAACATGGGACCCAAGTGCTTTTCTATCCAGTGTTGTCTCTGAAAGGAAAAATTAAATGACAGGAGCAAATGAAATATATGTCACGTTTGTAAAATAACTCTGCATGCTTCATTTTGATTCATTTTAACTTGGAAGAAAAACATTAGCACAGAGCAATAATTCCGTTTTAGAAAGTAAATGAATGTTAATTGGAATCTTAGAACCAAATGAAACTTTTAATGATACTCTATTAAAACTCCAGTGTAATTCTTACCTGGGTGAAGGTTATTCAGAAAAAGATTCAATAATAAGGTTTATTTTTATACATGGAAAGTATTTCACTCCTTTAATAATCCACACGCGTGTTAGCAATGGAATTAAGCAATCCTCATAATTTCCAATTCTGTATGCTAAATATAATGTGTTGTATTTACATATCATATATGTAAAAGCAAGTTAGGCAGGTGCATCCTTTAAGTATATTTTTCTATTTTAGATTTTAAAACATATTTATTGATGTATAACTGACATAAAATGCACTGTCCATGTTTAAAGAGTACAGTTTGAAAAGTTTGATATAAGAATACACCCTTGAAACCATCAACACAATGAAGATAATGAAAAATATATCACCCCCAAAGTTTCCTCCTGCCCCTTTGTAATCTCTCCCTCCTTTTCCTCCCTACAATCTGCCGACACTATTGACAGGTAACCTGACTTGCTTTCCGTCACCCCAGCGTAGTTTGTATTTTCCAGAATTTTAGAGAAATGCAATCAATGACATAAATAATTTTGTGGTCTGACTTCTATTATTCAGCATAATTATCTTGAAATGCCATCCATGTTTTAGTGCGTATAAATGAGTTATTCCTTTACACTGCTTGGTGATATACTATTGAATAAATGCCTCTCAGTTTGTCTATCCATTCGCCTTTGACAGATGTTAGGTTGTTTCCTGATTTTGGCTATTACAACTAAAGCCTTGTGAGCATTCATGCTCATGGTCTTTGTCTGGACATGTGCTTTCATTTCTGTTAGTAAGTTCCTAGGAGGGGAATGACTGGCTCATATGGTAGTTGTATGTTTATCATTTTAAGAAATTGCAAAGCTGTTTTTTAAAGTGATTGTATCATTTTATAGTTCAAGTAGCAGTGTATAGGAGATCCTGTTCCTCCACATCCTTGCCAAAACTTGATACAATGTCTTTTTAATTTAAACCATTGCAGTAGGGGTATTATGGTCCCCCGTTGTGGATTTAGTTTTCACTTTCCTGATGATTAATGATTATGATTATCTTTTCATATGCTCATTTTGTATCTATATATCTTCTTTAATGACAGGTTTTAATTTATTTTTCTTTTTTTGTTTATTTGATGAAGAGATTTTTAATAATAAAAAACCTTATTTGTTAACAAATGTAGTTACTATGTCTGGTGGTCTTTGTTCATTTGTGTGGATCCATATTTCTATCTGGGATCATTTTCCTTCTGTTTGAAAGACTTTCTTGAACATTTTTTGTAAAGTGGCTAAGCTTCTGGTGAATACTTTCAGTTTTTATGTCTGAAAAGTATTTACTTTCATTTTTGAAAGATATTTTTGCTGAATATGGTATTCTTAG
>PVIY010038892.1:0-23523 GCA_004026745.1 Myrmecophaga tridactyla
GGGCTGAGCTGCAAGTGCTGAGATGAGGAATGCCGAGCTGCTTAGGCTGTGCTACATTGCGTTCTCTCATTTAAGCACCAGCCAATTAAGTCAAACGTCACTCATTGCGGCAGACACACCTCCTAGCCGACTGCAGATGTAATTAGCAACAGATGAGGTTCAGGTACCATTGGCTCATGTCCACAGCAACAAAACTAGGTATGCTCACCTGGCCAAGTTGACAACTGAATCTAACTAACACATCATGTGAGGACCTCTGAGATCTGTTCAATGCCTTTCAAAGTCACTCAACCTAGGGGAGATAACATAGTTCTTTGTCTGAGAATGAAGGAAGAGAAACACTAGAATTTTTCATGTTCTTATATGTGCTATACCTCATATTCCTTGGATTGACCTGTCAGTCAGAAGATTGGTGTCTCAATGCAGCAAAACTGTAGAAATCAATGTACTAAGACCTGAGGAATATGGCTTTTTTAATTCTACATCCTGCTTTCCAGTATCTCCTTTTACAGTGTTTGGGAAATAGAGATTATCACATATTGCTGGTTGTCCTGCTCTATAGTCTGCTGTTCTCTTCAGTCATTCTGTAGTACATAATGGCAACTCTGCTGCTCCCTATGCCACCGCTGAGCTCCTCCAGACCCAATGATCCCTGGAGTTCTTCTCTCTCTGACAACCAACCAAGGCTTTTCTTTTTCTGTCTATATTAGAACTACAGGATCCCAAATGGCATTGCAGATTTATAGACTATAGCAGGAACCGTGACATCTCCTAATCTTTGGGCCTGATGCTCAGACTGACACATGATGCGGACCTTTTTCCTCTTTCTGGTGATGTTCTCTAAGGAGCCTATTATCACACCCTTTATCTGGCCTGAAGCCCAGTTTGAAGCTGTGTTCTCATTCTCTCCCAAGAGCTCAAGCATTTTGTGTTCATCAATGCATGTGGTCAGGCATCTGTTTCAATGTCTTCTAATAATCCATAATCAGTTAAGAAACTGCTCAATAGTGAATGATAGTAGGAGGCTGGTTAGTTTAAAACAGTGGTTCTCAAATTTTAGCTTGTGTCAGAATCACCTTCAAGGCTTGTAAGACACAAGATTGCTGAATTCCATTCTTAGCTTTCATTTGTTTTTAATTCCATAGGCCTGGAGCAATGATTGGGAATTTGATAAGTTATAAGTGACGTTGATGCTACTGGTCAGGGAATCACACTTTGAGAACCACTGGACTGGAACATTCTGAAGATTTCTATGAAATTGTATTGCCTAATGCCAAATGCCAGCCCAACAGTTTCATCCATGACTTCAACCAAAATATTAATGTATAAATAAATAAAATGAAATTTATGTTCTTAACTGTATCTTCCTGAGAGTAGCCAACATATCTTTTTTTTAAATCTGTATATTCTGTACAGTAGAAACCTAAACCAGAAGAGCATGGTAAAGCTAAGATGAGGGGATATAGTTAGTGTCCTTTCATTTGTAGAAATATGCCTGAAAATGCAGCTAACTCCAGGCAAAAGAAATTCATATAATGAATGGCTTCCAAGCCTAGAACTTGTGGGAAGGCCAGCCTTCTCAAAGAGAGTTAACATTCATCTAGCCATCAGTCAATCTCACCTGGGGTGTATTGCTCACGCTTATTACTTTCCTTTTCATATGTAGATGGGATCAATTGTACAGAAATGAGCATTTTGACCACTGGACAACTTGAGCAAGAATAAATAAAAGCACTTAATACTTGAATAGATTGAAGGAAAAAAAAATTTTTTTTTGAACAAAAGATGATCGTTCTAGAAGATTGAGGAGAGACAAACAAGTCAACACATCATAATCAGAGCCCAGAGAGATGGCACTCTTAGGGCTGAAGGGCTAATCAACCCTAGTAAATAGGTGGTATCCTTAGATTTTCTTACCTGGAGGAAAGGAAACATTATCATATCACCCTCTTGGTGATAATTCTTGGACTTCTCATACCTTAAACCTTAGCTCTTCTTACCTGGAGGAAAGGAAACATTATCATATCACCCTCTTGGTGATAATTCTTGGACTTCTCATACCTTAAAGATTCCATGATTAGTTACATAGGTGGTTAAATGCTTAAAATATTTTGGTTTTTTTCGAGAGGTCTTTCTTTTGATGTATAGGTGACAATAGAGGTCACCTATACAGATAAGAGCAATTATCTTCTTATCTATAGTCAGGAAAGAAATGGAAGGAATGGTGGTTAGTTTTAGGGCAGAGCTTATCTCTCTATAACACATTTTCTTTTCTTTTTTTCTTTGTATGCTATATGATGGGGGTCACATTTCATTCTTTTTTCATGTGAGTATCCCTTTATTGTAGCACCATTGGTTGAATTTTTTTGTTTGGTGTTTGTTTGTTTTGGGGAAGTGCGTGGGCTGGGAATCGAACCTGGCTCTCCCGCATGGCAGGCAGGAATTCTACCACTGAACTACCCTCACATCCTCCATAAGACATTTTCTTGTTTAAAAATATTCAATTTGTCCCTGACTCCCTTGGTCATCAGTGTAGTAGAGGCTGAGTAAAAACATCATAATTTCTGTCATTATGTTAGGGTTCATACACTGTTCAGGAATATGGGATGAAGCAAGCACTTTTTGGAGCAAGCAGAGTTGAATTCTGAATTGAGTTGTAGTCAGAGGTCCCATGAGAGTGCTCAGGAACTAGGAGAAGTAGAGGAGGGAGAAAACAGATAAGGGGGGAGCTGTGTAGGAGGGGAAGGGCCAGGGCTTTGAAATATGAGGCTTTGAACTTGGATTTAGTGAATTCAAGAAGACACCATATTTTTTCCCAGTGTGGAAGAAAAAATGAGGGCTTATGTTTGGAGGGATGAATAGGAACATACAAATGGACAGTGAATCACTGACTCATAAGGGAATGTCCAAACGTGGTGAAATCTGGTTTTGGAAAGCTTTGTTCTGTCACAAGAGTTAAATGAAGGGTTGTTCTCTCCCACCCATTCCCAATATTACCATCACTAGTGCAAATGTAGAATGCGGAGCAGTGACTTCATGCTTTCCTCTTCTGATTTTTAAAGGCACTTGTTTAGTGGTTTTGAGCTTCAGTTATCAAAACCCTAAGTTCAAATCAATGTTACAGCATAATAGTTAACCAACGTGATCCATTTATCTGCCATGTTTAAAAAGTTCCCCAGAGAGCTTAGTTCAGTTTGAGCTTCTATGAGTGATTGTCTGGCATATCTGATACTCTAACAGAACACGTCATGTTAGTTAATCTCTTTCTGAGATTACAGTCCATTTATTTAGGCAAGGGCTAAAATGTCTGGAGTCCGTAACTATACTAACTGTATGTTAGAGATGAATATGAATATTGAAGCAGAAAGCTAAAAATTTGAATTTATTATTCTTGATGTTATTCTCTCTTTTAATTCCTTGGGTTATACATTTAGGAACAAGAAACAAAGTGCCTTAGATGGTCCCATAGTTATCACATCCACCCCCAGCAGTCTCAGAAAGCACAAGCTGCAATTCTATAATGGCAATTGTGCTACCTATTTACTTTTACCCCATATACTTTTAGGTAGCTATGCTTAGGGGTCCACCTATAACTGAGGGAACAACGGTTTTAGCCAAGTGAAAGAGGAGATGTTTCCATTCAAGGTATGCGATTCATAGGAGAACTAATCACTCTTTATCAAATTTTATGCAAATGCAACCAAATTAGATTTATTAAGGTGATGAAAGAGAATAGGGACTTTTAAATGTGTAGCAATGCTGTGTATTATCTAAATGCAAGGCAGATGTAATGATGCATTAGAAATGCCGAAAAAATTTAATCAGTGTAGAAAAAGTATAATGAAATAGTTGTTTAAACACTGTAAAGCTAATGTTAGAGTAATTACTTCCCACTGAGCAAGGCATGGAGCACATTTACCCAGGCTCTGTTTGATTAGTCATCCTGCCTGCAACATCTGGCCTTTTGATTCACTTGATTTTAATATAATTTCTAAACTTCTGAATTTAAGTTTAAGAATGAATGAATAAATAAAATGTCTTCAATAGGAAATAAAGTTTTCACTAGTTTACAACAGATTAAAACCTTGCCCCACAGCCTCCCCAGTTACTTTTCCATGTTCCACACTTAGCTTCACCGCTCTATCATGAATGAGAACCCTTCAAGTGGGAATGGTGGACTTCATTATTCCTAAGATTAGGCAGCAAACACTTAAAATATTTTTTTGGAGGTCTTTCTCTTGATGTATAGGTGACAATAGGGGTGGTTTTAAGAGCAATTATCTTCTTATCTATAGTGAGGAAAGAAATGGAAGGAATGGATTATAAAAACTAATCTTTCTGCTTTCTCTTTATGAAAGTTTACATGTTGCAGAAAATTTAGAAAATAGAGATTAGAAATAAGCAAATATAAGAAAATAAATGTCACTAATAATCCTAATCCCCAGAAGTAAAGAGTACTAACATTTTGGAGAATTTCTCCCTAACCGCTAATCTAATCTAATCTAATCATCATATAACTAAGGAATTGGCATTGTGATTAAGAGTGCAGGAGTTAAAAAAAAAAACAGTGCAGGAGATAGACTGCCTGGGTCCAAATACTGACTTCATCTTGGACAAATTGCTTATTTTCTTGGTGCCTCAGTTTCACTACTTATAAACTGAAGAAAATAATAGCATGGACTTCATAATTATGGTAGGTTGATTTATGTACTCCAAGAAAAACATGTTCTTAATCTTAATCTGCATCCCCGTGGCCATGAACTCATTGTAAGTAAGACTTTTTGAAGATGTTATTTTTTAGTGAAGTTGTGGCCAATTGAGTCAGAGAAGGCCTTAATCTAGATTACTGGGAGCTTTATAAAGAGAACCCAGAAGTTATAGAAGCTAGAAAGGAGAAAGCATTATCATGTGACAGGAAACAGATACAAGCCAAGGGACCCCAAGGATTGCCAGCAGTGAGTACTAAAATCTACATACTTGGGGAGAAAGCAAGCCTTGCCAATATCTTGGTTTTGGAGTTCTAACCTCAAAACCATGAGCCAATAAATTCCTGTTGTTAAGCCAAAACTGGTTTGTGGTATCTGTCATAGCAGCCTGAAAAACTAAGACAATAGCAGTTTTATGAGGATTAAGTGAGATAATATATGAAATAGACTTAGAACTGTGTCAATCACATAAAAGTTCTTTTTTTACTGCTCTTACTATGACGGCTCTCTCATTATAAGAACCACACTTTGCATACTTTTGTATAACATGCCTTTTTTCACTCAGCTATATGGCATGTTCATCTTCTATGCCAGTACACAGACTTCTATAGTATTTTTTCTAATGGGTACATTATCTGCCATTATAAGGGCACACCGTAATTTACCTATTTTTAGTGATTCTTTATTGGTGAGTTTTGGGGTTGTGTATAGTGAAAAACTAATTTTACCCAAAGAGAGGTCTGGCCTTTGTCCTTGGCACCTGGGAAGTGATACCTAGACCTTTGGAAAGTCATGCTTTTCAGGGGTATCTTTATTTGCCTGGGGTCTTTAGCCATTGGACAATTTAACAATATGATTTTGGGGCCATGTGGCATGAGTTCTGACCTCTAGAAGATTTGGAGACTAAAGGCATGAGTCTGCCCTCTAGAAGGGGCTGGAGACTAAAGGTCAGCCACATGAACAGTATGTTACTGAGTCCCCGTAAGAACCTTGGACACCAAAGGTTCAGATGAGCTTCTCTGATTGGTAGTACTCCGTGTGTGTTGTCAGACATCAAAGCCTGGAAAGTAATATGTCCTGACTCCATAGAAAGAGGATAATGAAAGCTCCACATTTGGTACTTCTCTGGACTCTGCCCTATCACTTCTTCCCTGGGCTAATTTTAGACAGTATCTTCACTTCGTAATAAGCCATAACTATGAGTATAACCACTTTCAGTAATTTCTGGGAATCTTTTTTGAAATTATAAAACCTAAAGATGGTTTTGAGAACCCCCTGAACTTGCAATTGGTGTCAGAAATGAGGGCAGTTCTGTGGATTCTGCGGTCCCTGAAACTTTGCAGTTGGCTAACCTCTTCACAGTTTTGGCATCAAAAGTGGAATTCGCTAGAATGACCCTGACTTACTGAAACATGTGGTTTGGGAAGAGGAAAGATGAGAGGGCAGGGGATGATGAACCTTTTATTCCTGGATGGCCCAGAGTGTCTCATGGCATGGAACTGCTGCTAGGCTGTGATCAGTTACTGGAGATAAAAGTTACAAATGCAATTTAGAAATGCTGGATTCAACTCTTGAGGAGTTAACTCACTGGATACATAAGGAAATGCAAAATAATAAGAAACAAGTTAACTAACCCTTTGGTTACTGTTATCTGTAACAGCTAAAATGAAAGTAAGGGAGAATGATGGGGCAGATCCCGATGGTGGGGCAAGCTTGAATTTCAGCCTGTCCATGCTGCAAGCACGTCTCAGGGCCTTTACTAATGGAAAATGTTAAGCTGAAACAACAGGTAGAAAATAAGGTTTGATTCATTAGAGAATGGAGAAAGAGAAAGAGGAGAGTCAAATGACTTGTCCCAGTGGGGTGGAAATCTTTAAAGAATGGTGAAGAAATGTGATGCATAAAATGAATATTGATAGGTGCAAAACAAGGTAGTACTGTTGAAGCTTGGATGGACAGCTGGGAGTTTCTGCTGGTTCCATAACACTGAAGGATCCTAAACAATTCTACTGCATTTACCCTAATTTGGAGGAATTTTAAAAGCTAGAAGGCAATGATGATTATGAGAAACCTGACTTGAATTTTCTGAGGTAGTGGTCTGTAATCTACTTAAGATAGAGAATAAGGAAAGGGCCTGGACCCTGGCTAGGGACCCAAGGCCATATGCACAGGAGTGGATAAAATAGTCAGAGGTTAGAGACCATGCCCTAGTTTCAAAACCTGTTGATGAAGTCCTAAGAGGGACTACAGTTAGATTGGGAGGATATGGGAATGTGAATGTTGATGGGATTAAGGTGAAAGTTTGGATGAAGATTGGAAGCTTGAACAGACTTTACGTGAAGCAGTTGTCTCTCTTTCACTTGACTATATTATGGGGATGGATATTGTATCTGGTTGGGGAACCTTTATCCTACCTAGTATTGCAAAAACAGAAGGCATGTAAATCTGCCCTTCTGCCAATATTGATTAGCCATGCTAAATGGGAACCAATGAAATGGCCTGAAACCATACAATCTGTTAATTTGAAACAGTATAGAAAATGTAGTGGACAAAAAATATCTGTTTAATTAATGCCCTATTAGAAGCAGGTAAGATCTCAAATGAAGATTTCCATTTGAGAGACAGTTACTAGCTTGCTCATGGACAGTTATTGAAACTGTCCCTATGACTGAAAGACATAAAATAATCTTGAAATCTGAAATACTCACAATGTTTTGGGTGATGATGTCAAAGAAATACTCTAAAAGGGAAAGAAGTACCTGAAGAATTCCATAATAGGATGGAAATAGTTTACACAGGAACATGCTACTGGGGTGGGGGTTGGGGTGGGAGAAGCAAAGAAGTGCTCATAAGCAGGTAACCTTTTCTTCTCCCAAGGCCAGCTTTGGAACTACCTGAGGAACTTCTGGACCTTATGGTCAGTTGGACCACTTGAGCAGTATCCCATGAACAGCTTTCAATTGACCAACAAAGTGCTACTTGGTTTGTTGATGACAATTCCAAGGTGAATGACGGCTAGCATCCCGTGTGGAGGGCTACCACCCTGATTCAAGAAGATAAAAACAAACCAGGTAAGTGGCTGAATTGAATGTTGTTTGCCCCTATATTTGTATTTTTACTGATTCATGGGCAGTGACCAATGTCCTGGCTTGCAGGGTCCGTCAGATGGGCAACAGAAAACTGGCTTATTAAAGGGATGCCCATATGGGGAATGGCCTTGTGTAAATCACTGTGAGAACTTGAGGGCACATTGAAGTAGGGCATGCTGATGTCCATTATAATAACCTCCTTCCATGATTGAAAGATGATTGGACTCAGAAAGTGGATTTCCTGATATGCTTGTGTGAGTGCAGGAAATATACCTGGGTCCTTGAAATGAATGGATATGGGCGAGTGGGCTGCAGCAATGCAGAGGCAAGCTGAATCTGGATATATTCCTGAGGCACAAGATGTCAAAAAGAACCATCTTGTCTGTCAACAAGAGACAGAGACTGCAGATGACAATTGGACAGATTCCTGGGATGGGGGTAGTAGGGGTTGTAGGAGATGGCCCCTACATAGCTGGCAAGTAGATTACATTGGAGCAATGCTGGTAGCCCAGGGTCGGAACTATAAATAGGTCCTGGCAGGAATAGACACTTACTCTGGACTGGACCTGTGTACCTGGTAGTAGATACAGAAGCTCAAAATATTATGAAAGGGCTGGAGTAGAAAATATTGTACCAGTTTGCACCATTAAGTTACTGTTCTAGTTTGCTAGCCACCGGAATGTGATGCACCAGAAACATAACAGCTTTTAAAAGGGGGAATTTATTAAGTTGCAAGTTTACAGTTCTAAGGCTGTGAAAATGTCCCAATTAAAGCAAGTCTATAAAAATGCCCAAATTAAAGCAAGGATATAGAGATGTCCAATCTAAGGCATCCAGGGAAAGATACCTTGGTACAAGAAGGCCGATGACATTCAGGGTTTCTCTCTCAACCGGAAAGGCACATGGTGAACATGGAAATGTTTGCAATCTTTCTCTCCAGGCTTCTTGTTTCATGAAGCTCCCCTGGGGTCATATTCCTTCTTCATCTCCACAGGTCTCTGGCTGCATGGGCTCTGTGGTTCTCATGGCTCTGAAGCTTTTTCCAAAATGGCTCCCTCTTAAAGGGCTCCAGTCAGCAACCCCACCTTGAATGGGTGGAGACACATCTCCATGGAACCCATCTAATCAAAAGTTACCACCCACAATTGGGTGGGTCATATCTCCAT
Source organism: Myrmecophaga tridactyla (assembly GCA_004026745.1). Classification (NCBI taxonomy): domain Eukaryota; kingdom Metazoa; phylum Chordata; class Mammalia; order Pilosa; family Myrmecophagidae; genus Myrmecophaga; species Myrmecophaga tridactyla. The sequence goes on from PVIY010038892.1 coordinate 8,962, forward strand.
GAGAACAATCAAAAAACTCCCACCAAGCAATACTGAATGAGGATTAAAGGCCATGGTTTTTCTAGGATCCATAAGAGATTCAAACCGGCACAGTTACATTTCTTCAGACCAAGGAACACACTTTACAGCCCATAATTTCCAAAAATGGGCAAAGAGATATTGCATCAAATGTACATATCATGTTGCATATCATCTTCAGAGTAACGGTTGGATAGAGAATTGGAATGGGCAATGGAAATATTTGTGGTCTAAAACAGGGGGAGATAAAGGCATGAAGGGCTGGCTACATGCTTTCATGGGTGTGTGCTCACACTCAATATGAGGGGGTCAAGAAAGGATCTTCACTAGATAGATTCATCTTCTTTTTTGGGGTATCTAGGGATATCTTTTTTCCCTGTATCACCTCAACTTTCTTTTTTCCTACTTGATGTAGTGGTCTTAGGACCAGGACTTTAAATGCAGGTACCTAATGATCCTTAAGCAAAAAACTGTAACTACACCTTTAGGTCAGAATTCCTAAGGACCTGATGGGGGTGGCTTGTGCTTTTGCCTCATGTGGTGATAAATTTCATGTGTTAAGTTAGCTAGGTTATGGTTGTCTAATTGTTTGGCCAAGCAAGCACTGGAATGATTGTTACCATGAGGGCATTTTGTAGATGAATTTGCATCTACAATCAGTTGATGGCTGACTGCGTCTATAATCAACAAAGGAAATTTCCCTAAGTAATGAGAGTAGTCTCCAGAACTGAGAATTTCAGAAATCAGACAGAATTTCTATCTCACCTTTAATCAATTACTTACCCCTGGGGAATACAGACTTGTAAGACTTCAGAATCACCTTTATTGGAGTTTCCAATTTGTGGTCTATCCTATTAAAGTTGGATTTGCCAATCCCCATGGTCTCATGAGCCATATCCTCATAATAAGTCCTAACCCTGACAAATACATCTCATCTGGCAAAATTGGGGTCAACAGTGAATGCAGCTGTATGCCTTGTGGTCAAGTTAGCCCACTAACTCTACCTGTGCTATTTGAGTAGAAGTGGACTGATGGAGAGTCACTTGCTAGACTGGTATTGTTGCTGGCAATCTGGACCAGAATAGGGCTAAACCCGGTGTCCCTTCCAGTGGTGGAAAAGTTGGGTATAAAAAGTAAAATAAATAGGAGGAGAAATAGTGGCTGAGGGTAAGGGAATAAATAAATGGATTGTATATCAAAGGAAATACATTGATACCTCAAGAGAGGCTCAGAGCAAGGCATCTCTTAGTCCAATTATACCACATTCCTGAAATGGTAACACCATGTGTTTCTGAGCCCACTCCTGCTTTTGAAACCTGAGCAGGTCTAATGGAAACCTCTAAACCTGAGTAGCAATGCTCAGGGAGACATCTTTTTTTAAAAAATATATTTTCTGAGAATTTTCCTACATATACAATTCATACATGGCATATAATCAGTGACTCACAATATCAATCATCACATAGTTATGTATTCATCAGAACATTTGGATCACTGCAGAGAAAGAAATAAAAAGAAGAAAGAAAAAATTCATACACCCTATATCCCTCTCATTGACCACTATTATTTCAATCTACCCAATTTTTTACCCATTATCCCCCATTATTTATTTATTTATTCTTATTTTTTCACTCATATGTCCATACCCTGGATAAAAGGAGCACCAGACACCAGGTTTTCACAATTACACAGTCATGTTGTAAAAGCTATATTATACAATCGTCTTCAAGAATCAAGGCTACTGGAACACAGCTCAACAGTTTCAGGTACTTCCCTCTAGTCACTGCAACACACCATAAACTAAAAAGGGATATCTATATAATGCATAAGAATAATCTCCAGGATAACCTCTTGACTCTGTTTTAAATCTCTTAGCCGCAGAAACTTTATTTCTCTCTTTCACGTTTTGGTTGAGAAGGTTTTCTCAATCCCTTGATGATGAAATCCAGGTCATCCTAGGATTTCTGTCCCACATTGCCAGGGAAATTTACACCCCTGGAAGTCATGTCCCACGTAAAGGGGAGGGCAGTGTGTTTGCCTGCTGACTTGGCTTAGAGAGAGAGTCCACATCTGAGGAACAAAAGAGGCTCTCTAGGGTTAACTCTTAGGCATAATTATAAGTAGGTTTAGCTCTTCCTTTGCAGAAAGAAATTTCATAAGGGGGAAACCCCAAGATTGATGACTCAGTGTATTGAATTTGCTGTCCCCAGTGTTTGCGAGAATATCAGGAATTCCCCAAACGGGGAAATTTCCTCCTTTCTTCAGGAAGACAGCTTGGTCATGCAATAAGATGATGGAGTGGACTAATTGTTAATGACTGAGTGGGACTTTAGTAATGGGCCTGTACTTTTTGACTCTCATTTACAGGTTATATCTATGTCTATACTGTGGTATGGACTAGCACTGATATTTCTGGTAATATTATAATAACATGTCTCAACTCAACTTTCTTATAGCCACATCTCCAAAATGCCTGCAGCTCCTTCAATGTACTGCCCCTCACCATGATGTGAGAAGAGTGATGGAGAGGAAGTTTAAACAGAAAGACACAGCAGTCTTAAACAATTGTTGCTAAAAATATCTTACTTTTGTAAATCTTGCAAAAACATGTGATCTTGCGAATTCATTGCTAAGCTTCTTCCTAGGGCTTTGTAAGGGTTCCTGCAAGTGAGGAAAGCAGAAGTTTAAGCTTCATGGTAAATCTGCCCCTATGTATCAGATACTCCACACTCAATTTAATGTCTTTATCATTTAATGACTGCTTTTAACAAATGATTGTGATCATAGTCCTTGGAGATACAAAATATCTTGGATGACTGACATCGAAAATAAAATACTTTGGGCATCACCCCAAATTCCCCAATAGTCAGGATTATTTAGCTTTAGCTCCTCTCAAAAACACTTTACCAGCCCCTATCAGAGCGCTGTGAATCATCTCCTTTGGTATCTCCCGCCTGTACCTTAGTGCCTGCCTCCCTCACACATGGCCCAAATTTACCTTGTTGTGATTTTCTGTTTGTCTCAAAGGTGCTGGTGGAAGTATCTCTACTGTTTTAACTTGTCTTTTGCTTTACTTTATTTCTTCACACACCCTGATACCAGTCAGTTCAGGGTAGGATACAGTCACCACTATAAGTATTCCAGTCAGGAAGGATTTAATATGGGGTTTAGGCCTTGAGAGGACTAGAAGAACGGAAGTCAGGGTGTTGACTCTTCTGTATTGATTTCATGGGGTCAGACTGTAGCTGGAATCCAAAATCAAGAAACTGTTCCTATTCCTGCTGTGATTCCTGCTGCTGCCACAATTGTCTGCTTCACCTGGAATGCTAGTCTGGCCACAAACCGTCATGCCCCTATGACCCTTTTAGTCAACAGCACCAGCAGCTGTAAGGTGGCCTCTTCTTATTCCCACGCACATTTCATTGGAAAAACTTACTCTGCATCCAGAATACTAGATTTTAACCTTTGGCCTCTGCTGTGCAGGAAGGTACGTAGGAGGAAGTGGGAATTAATGCTAAGTGCTCATGGATGAAAACAAGCACCACTAGTTCTTTGATGACCTGTCTGAAAACATTGATTTATGAATGTTCACAGCCTTTCCCCAGCCCCACCTCCTGAATAAAAAAAGATCTTTTACTGACAGTGGCAGCGATGGGTCTGGGCTTTGGTGAAAAGAATAAATTGGAAGAGCTGCCAAATTAAAAGGACCAAGAGGGACTAAGTGGGTTTACATTGGGAAGGGCAGAGAGCTCATGTGGGAAGACAAAGAAAAGCTCTGAGCAATGTGGAGGGAAGATGCAGTTTGGGCTGAATCCTGGGGAATTATTTGGGGGAAGGGGCAAAGAGAGAGCAAGAGGGAAGGAACAGGGAGAATGGTGGGGGCAGCTGCTGTGCAGTAATGAGAACTACTTGGAGTAAATAGATAGATGAAGAGATTAGGCTTTTGAGCATCAGGTAATCACCCCCTTTGGCATTTTACAAAGATGGATTGATCATTTAAATTAAATTGTCTTTAATTTTTTATGGATTTCAGATTTAATGTTTTTATTTTTTTTCTCTGAATGAAAATAGCGCCATGATGGGCCTGGTCATAGAAGAACCCACCTTTATTCTGGATTCATCTTCTTTTCCTTATATACTAAGAAGCATAGCTCAAAATTTAGGTGAAATAAAATGAGATTTTCATGATTGTGGAGGAGGCATTCAGACACAAAAATACTAGAACTTTGAGTAAGATATTCAGTCAGCTGGACCTCTTTCCTCACACCTGCTGGGAATACTCCCTACTCTCCAAAATGTCTGAACTTCTGGGTTGAGATGGAGAAGGAAGGAGGAGGACTTTTAAAATGCATTGGAATAATATGAACTACTTCAAACTTAATTAATCAGAATCAATTTGTAAGCAAACCATTCTGTAAGTTGTGTTTAAAGTCTGTTTTATTATATTAAAAATGTGCTAAAAGGTATTCATTGTGAAAAGGCTTGGCACCTCTAAGTCTAAGAATAGATTTATGAGAAACGGTTTCTTTCAGTAGAATGAAAATACTTAAACTTGAAGGGTCTTGAGAGTAATTAGTTGTTTTTAATACACACTAGTATAAAGTGTTCTCACTGCAGAGAAAAGCTTCAGAAAAAGTGCCAACTGATTTTGTGTTTGTCAAGTGGAACAGGGAAAATTCTGATTCTTTGTTACTCGTAAAACTTAATCATAAGGATGCTAGATGCTTCACTGAAGTCTCCCTTTTTGTTTTAGGTATTGGTTCATGTTGGAGGGGCATCCATTCTAGTCCCAAAGAGAATTCATAAACAGCTTGTTAGAATCCAGGGAAAAGAAGGGTTAGATTAGGTTAGACTGGAAGGCAGAAACGGTATGTTTTCTTTTCTTTAGGATAACAGGAATAGCACAAAAAAGTCATGTATTTCTTTTTAAAAAGATTATTAGAAATAAGAGGCAATGTCACAATTTTAGAAATGAAATGGACATTAGAAATAGTTGGTCCAGTTTTCTCACATTTCTGATGAGAAAGATGAAAAGTGCAAAAAAGGTAACAAATTTCCTTAAAATCATACAGCTGGAATTTGTGCCTCTGGTCTGCAAAATTTTCTTCTGTAACAGAATCAGTGCACTGGGGAGAACTGTATGAAATTTAGGGCAGGATGGCAGGCTGGAAATTTAGGTAAGGGTTGATTTCACAGTCTTGAGTTTGAAATTCGTAGGGGAGAAGAGTAGGCTGGAAACTTAGGCAGGAATATATGCTGCAGTCTTGGGGCAAATTTTTTTTTTTCCCAGGAAACCTCTTATTTTTGCTCTTAAGACTCTGAACAGATGGGATGAGGCCCACCCATTATCAAGGCTAATGTCCTTTACTCAAAGACAACTGCTAGTGGATATTAATCACATTTATAAAATACCTTTACATCAACACCTATACTAGTGTTTGATCAAACAACTGGTCAACACAGCCCAGCCAAGTTGGCACATTATATTAATCATCATGGTAGGTAATGACAAGTTGTTTTTCTAAAAGATTGTACAAATTTACTTTCACCAGTGGGTATGCATTTCAGTTGCTTTGCCAATTCTTTGTATTATCAGATATTTTATCTTTACCCACTCTGGGGGATTTAAATTGGTATATCACTCTGGCATGATTTAATTTTGGGGGTGATCAAGTGAAAAAGACAAGAAAACCAGAACATACTGAAAAATTTAATTTATTTAATTATTTAGTCAATGGATATTTATTTAGTATCTATTGAGCCAAGTCAATATAAAGAGTTGTAGGAGAAGCAAAGATAAATTAGACACTCTCCTGCACTTCCAGATTAAAGTTTTTAAGGAGGAGGCTGGAAATACAGATACAATAATTAATTTATTAAATCAAGCCAAATTAGCTGTGATTGAGCAATGGGGATTCAGGGAATAGGATGTTTAATCAATGATTTAACCAGTAATACCTTTCTGGTTAAATCTTTACTGTTAACAATATTTATGTTGTATTTAGCTGCTTTAATAATGGGTACAGACAGAACAAAATTAATGATTCAGAATTTTGCAGTGCCTGAAGGCCATCATTCCAAACATCAGGGTATAAGTCAAATTGTCAAGTAGGTGAAAATTGTTTTCTCACAACCCACTTCTCATTTCTTTATCCCTTCAAGGCTATATGAATTTAAAAATAAAAACAGCCAGAAAAAGCAAAGCTGAAATCAAATGAATTGTTCTCTGTCAGTGGCAAATTCAGACACTAGTAATGGACTAGTTGTTGAGATATCTTTGGGCAAGAAACTGTCTTATACATAAGCAACTGCCAGCTTCATTTATTAGCAAAACCAACAAAAACCTTGTGGGAAATGTCCTGCTGAATCTACTATAAAGAAAAACTAGCTCTAGGTCATTCCTCCAGGAATTATTTTTTGGCTGACTCAATAATTTTATGTTTTCTGTGTTGTGCGCAGCACACATACACAGACACACACACACACACAGCATCCCAGAGAATAAAAGGCCTCTCCCATTTCATGTTCCCTACAATTTTAAAACCCAGGGCTACACACCTATTGAATATCACATAAAATATTTTCAAAATAGATTATTAGTTCTAAATCCCTGAAATTGTGCAGCAGCTTTGTTCTCCCCAAATACTGGGGTACCGCTCTCCTTGAATATTGGGGTAAAGGTTGCACACTTGTCAATTATTGGGGTGGTAGCCAGGCTCTATACTTCACCCTTGTAAAAACTGGGGTGCTGGACAGACTCTATGCAATCTCCCAGGCATCTGAGAAAACTGGGGAAGGCCTGCCCTCTTCATGTGCCAGGGCATACTCACTTTTCCACACATATGGGTGCACTCATTTTCTTGGCCTAAGAAGATGTCTTCAGTCCATACCACAGCTTTTGTTGTTCTGCCTTTGAAGTCATTTTTCCTTCAATTTGTCCCTTTTCTGTCCCTTTTCATCCAGGTTGGCATGGTTCCATTTGCAGATCTTACAAAAAACTGGTCAGTTTCTCATGTAGTACACAGGGGTTCAAACCATCAGACAAAAGAACTTTCCACAAATCCTTCCTGGATAACTGCATTTCCAATCCTGATTTGCACTGAAATGGCTGACTGGTTCCGTGTTCAGTTAAACCCTCATAGGCAGCATTATTTTCTGGCGATTATTTTTCCAAAGCTCAGAGTTTTCCAAACCATCAATTTCTGATGTTTTAGTGTCTAGGAATTCAGCTCTCAGCTTACCCCTTTCATCTCACATTTTACCTTAAGCTGCAAGGAGAAACCAGGCTGCACTTTCCACATTTTGTTTGGAAATTTCCTCAGCTAAATATCCAAGTCCATCACTTTCAAATTCTGCCTTCTATGTGACATCAGAACTCAGTTTTGCCAAGTTCTCTTTTAAGACAATAGTCAGCTTTCTCCCAGTCTACAATGACACGCTCATCATTTCTGTCTCAGGCCTTTTTGGAATACCTTAGTGTCCATATTTCTACCCAAAGTTTCTTCAAACCAATCTTGGCCTTTTCTATTAAGCAGCTCACAGTTCTTCTGGCCTATATCTGTTACCCAAATTCATTTCCACATTTCTAGTATTTGCAGTACTAAACACCCCACTCTTCTAGTACCAAAATCTGTTTTAGTTCACTAGGCTGCTGAAAGCAGATACCATGAAAAAGATTGGCTTTAAACAATGGGAACTTATCAGCTTTCAGTTTAGGGCTGAAAAAACTGTTCTAATCAAGGCAGCATCAAGGTGTTGCTTTCTTCCTTGATGCTGACTGCAGGTGGTCCAGGACATGTTTGCCACATGGCAAGACACATGGTAGCATCTGCTGGTCTTTCCCTTCTTTTTTGGGTTTCTTTGCTTTCAGCGTCTTGCTTCCATTTTTCTCCCCCCTCCACCCCCATCTCTTTCTCTCTCATTCTGTCTCTCTTTCTCTCTGTATTCATCCATTGATAATGGATGATTATCCATTGGATAATTATTAATCATTGGATGATAATGATTGGGTATCATCCCATGGAAGATAATGATTAAGACCCATCCTGAATGAGTTTGGTCACACCTTAGTTGAAGGAGCCTCATCAAAGTGTCCTATTTACAATGGGTCCACACTGAAAGGAATGGTTAAAATTTAAGAACATACCTTTTTGGGGTACATACAGTTTCAAATCACCACAGTCCCCTTGTCCTCTATTTTATGGTATTATTCCATGGCACCACTTACAGTGGGTTTGGGCCCCAGTGGAAAAAAAAATTGGAAGCTTCCCACCAAAGGGGACTTGTAATGACAAGCAAAGTAGTTGATCAAGATCACTTTATTGGGTTTCTGGGTTCCCTGAAAGTGTATATGCAACATTAATAAGCAGGTACAAATCATCATCCACAAGCAGATTTTCCCAAGGTGCACCTGACCTGATAATTTGTACCTACATTTTCCCCTTTCCCTCTTCTCATAGGCTCTGAAATTTTGTTTGATATATTTTGATAGGTATTTGTGAATCCTGAAAGGCCTAAAATTACCATGTGCTCCTTCCTGCAGCTCTGCTTTGATTTGCACCCTTTTGTCAGTATTGTAAAGCTTTCTGGATCCCTGACCTGTCAAAAGATGGTTCTCAGAACCATCTTGTTCTGCGTGGCTGCCTACTAAGCTGGGCTTGTGTGCTTTTTGTTTCTGAGCAGACCACGGTTGCATGGAATTGTTGCCTCTTATGTTTCTTATGTCCAATCGCCAGCTTGTGGTCACCCATGATGGCTCCCCACAGACCAGCTGCTTAGATCCAATGTCAATAAACCCAGTAAAAATAGTCAGAAGAAAAGTGAAACATTTAAAGGGGTCATTGAACTTCTTGAAACGAAATTCTTATATAATCACAAATTCTTGTTTTATTGCTCTCATTGGGATTTACTTTTTATTTTATTTTTATATGGTCAGGGAATTGAACCTGGGTCTCTGGCATGGAAGGTGGGAACTCTGCCTGCTGAGCCACCATGTCCTGCCCTCTCAGTGGGATTTAAATGATAAATGCAGACACATAAAATTAAAACTGACAGGCTGGGAGGATTGGGTTGTCCTACTTCCCAGAAGATAAGGTAGATGAAAGAAGCATCAGACACAAGGTTTTCACAATCACACAGTCACGTTAGACTGCTGGAATTTTAACTGGTGTTGCATTGAATCTGTAGATCAATTTGGGAAGAATTGACATCTTAATGACATTTAACCCTCCAATCCATGAAAATGGAATGTCCTCCCAATTATTTAGGTCTTCTTTGATTTCTTCTAACAATATTTTTGCACTTTTCTGAATATATGTTCTTTACATCCTTGACTAAATTTATTCCTGTATATTTGATCCTTTTGGTGTCTGTCACAAGCTAGTTCATTACTAGTGTGTAGAAACACTACCAATCTTTGTGTGTTAATAGTTAATAGTTACTGTACTATTAACAATAATCTATGGCATAACTTCGGATTCACTATGTGGTGTGGTTCCATGGATTTTTTAAAAAGCAACTTTTAGTATACTAACATATATGCAACCTAAAATTTCCCCTTTTAATCACATTCAAATATATAATTTAGTGCTGTTAATTACATTCAAAATGTTGTGCTATGCTCACAATCCCTCCATTACCAAAACATTTCCATCATTCCAAATAGGAACCCTGTGTATTTTAAGCCTTAACTTCCCATTCAATATACCTGTGCAACTTTTGTAGGATCTTAAATGGAGCCGTGGATGTTCTTTAGGATTAACAGGAATGAGGCTGGTTGGGGTTTGGCAAGCCATAGCAATTATCAATATACAACTGAAGCATGCATGAGAATAGTATTGACTCTTGACTCTATTTGAACTTTTTTAGTCACTGGTACCTTATTTTGTTGCATTTCTTTTCCCCCTTTTGGTCAGGAAGGAATTATTGATCCCATGGTGCCAAGGCCAGGCTGATCCCTGGGAATCATGTCCCATTTGGGGTGGAACATAATGACTTTACTTGCAGAGTTGGACGAGAGAGAGAGAGAGAGAGAGAGATTGAGACCATATCTGAGAAACCAGAGAGGTTCTCTGGAAGTAACTCTTAGACATAATTATACATAGATGTAGCTTCTCTGGTACAGAAATAAGCTTCATAAGAGCAATCCTCAAGATGAGGGGCTTGACCTATTAACTTGGGAGTCCTTAGTGTTTGAGAGTATCAGGGGTTTCTCAGATGGGAAAGTTTAATGGTTCTATATATTTTCTCCCATCCCTCTAAGGACTTTACCTATATATTTTTAAATCTTTTTTTAATTGTATAATATAACATATATACAAAACAAAGAAAGAAGAAAGCAATAATTTTCAAAGCACTCTTCAACAAAGTAGTTACAGAACCAATCCCAGAGTTTGTCATGGCCTACCATTCCCTCATCTCAGATTTTCTCTTCTAGCTGGTCCAGAATATTGGAGACTAGAAGGAATATTTTTTTTTATCATTCACAATCCACTTTTTTTTCTTTTTTGTGAAAAATACCATATATACAAAAAAGCAATAAATTTCAAAGCATATCACAACAATTAGTTATAGAACAGATTTTAGAGCTTGGTATGGGTTACAATGTCACAATTTTAGATTTTTACTTCTAGCTGCTCTAAGATATTGGAAGTTAAAAGAAATATCAATATAATGATTAAGCAATCATACTCATTTGTTAAACCCTACTTTCTCTGTATAACTCTGTCGTCACCTTTGATCTTTCTCCCACTCTTTTGGGGCATTTGGGCTATGCCCATTCTAACTTGTTCATGTTGGAAGGGGCTGTCAAAGATATGAGATGGGGGATGGAAGTAGCTGATGTTCTGGAGAGGTTGCCACCTCTGCATTTCAGTCCTTATTTTGTCCAGGTACCAATCTGGAGTTTGTAGATTTCTGGAAAGTTACCCTAGTGCATGGAACCTTTGTAGAATCTTATATAATACCCTAGGTGTTCTTTAGGATTGGCTGGAATGGTTTTGATTGGAATTTGTCAAGTTATAGCAGGTAGAAATGTCTAGCTGAAGCTTGCATAAGAATGACCTCCAGAGAAGCCTCTTGACTTTATTTGAACTCTCTCAGCCACAGATACCTTATTATTGACACTTCTTTTCCCCTTTTTGGTCAAGATGGAATTGCTAATCCCATGGTGCCAGGGCCAGACTCATCCCTGGGCATCATTTCCCATACTGCCAGGGAGACTTTCACCCCTGGATGTCGTGTCCCATGTAGGGAACAAGGCAATGATTTCACATGCAGAGTTGGACTTAGAGAGAGAGAGGCCACATCTGAACAACAATCAATAATTTTTAATTATCTGCCCAACATACTATGGGATGTATCAGAATAGTACATTAAGCTATACAGAAGAAAAATCCCTCATTTCCATTTTTGGTTCCATGTGTTTGGGTTGTTTAAATGAACTATCTGGACAGGTTGAGTTAGATTGTATGCTACGGAAGACTTAGGTTGTGGACAAAACAAAGCTCCCTTTCTTTGGTCTCTATGGCAGGTGAAGTTCTAAAATACTAACAATGTCATCCTTTACCCTGTATTCTGATTTACCTTAGTCCCAACTAGATCAGCTTCATTCTAATCTCTAATTGAAGCCTTATCTCTTGTTTTAGTTTCTTTAACAATTGTTGTATGTAGCAATGTTGATTTTCAGAGCTGCAGAACTCCAACTCTGAGTCTTAGGTGTCATATAGTTACTCAAAGTTCCAGGGAAATACCAGGCCTTACATATATGGCACAGCATCTCACAATGTAGAAATAACACTTAAAGCTCAGGAATAAATGTAACTGTATTAAAAACTTGCAATCTGGGCCCCAATTTTCTTAAAAGTATTTTCTAAAAGAGATCCTACATTGTTTGTCCTTTTGTTTATCACTTAGTTTGCACCACATAATGTCCTCAAGGTTCATTCACCTCATTGCCTGCCTCACGACTCCATTCCTTTCCATCGCGTGTGTACACCACCGTTTGCCTCTCTGCTTCTCAGTCATTGTACCCTTCAGCCATCTCCTTCCATTGGGCATGATGGATAATGTCCAAAATAAACAATCCATGTCTGCACTTAGTTGCTCAATCATCACGCTCAAATTTAGACAATTTTCATTGCTCTAAATAGAAAAATACAGATAAACATACCCTCACCAAAGAGAAAATCCCAAACTCTCCTTAACTCTTGTCCCTTACCCCAAATTAATTACCCCTAGTTTTGCTGTGGTACTAGTGATGTGAGCCCACAGCATGCAATAGTAGTTTCCCCCATGTCCCTGTATTATTGATTTTTTTTTTTTTTTTTGCTGTATGGTGGTGTCACATTTTATTATTTTTCCATGTGAGTATCCCGTTATAGCAGCACCATTTGTTGAACTTGTATTTGTTTTTATTTATTTGTTTGTTTGTTTTTTTGGGGGGGGCAAGTGCATGGACTGGCAATTGAACCCAGTTCTACTGCATGACAGTGAGAATTCTACCACTGAACTACCCTTGCACCCCCTTATTATTGACTCTTTGTACAAGATTCATACTTTGAAGTGGTTCATGCAAAAACATACTTATATTTGTAGAGTAAATTGAGGAGATAATAGAGTAAATTAATAGAGTAAATTGTATACAACCCCTTTCAATCATATTCACCTTCAGTATGGCAATATTACTTATAATGAGCGACCATCGCTTCTCTCCATTCCCATACTTTTTTTTGGGTGTGTGTGTGTGTGTGTGTTGAAGTTTCTTTTTTGTTGTTGTTGGTCCAAATTTTTTTTTTTTATTGAAGAAAACAGACAATACACTTAGAACCACCAAAAATGAATATCTTAGCCATAAGCATATTTAAATAAAGTATCTGTAGAATCATTGTAGAACCTGTGTTTGTGCAGTAAGTTACATAGACAAACTTAAAATTAAGTGCAGTAAGTTTCATAAACCAATTTAAAATTGAGGCATTAAGATCAACCTCATTAGGTAACCACCCACCTATCTCTAGTATCTGTGTATCTCTAGGTGCCCTATATTTACATTATAAGATCTGAATTTACCTTTACCAGGGTCTTGTTGTGTCTGGCTTATATCACTCAGCATTATGTCCTCAAGGTTCATCTGTGTTATCATGTGTCTCATCACCACATTTTGGCTTACTGCTGCGTAATATTCCATCATAAGTATAAACCACATTTTGTTTACCCACTTGTCTGTTGATGGGCACTTGAATTGTTTCCATCTTTTGGCAATTGTGAATAATGCTGCTATGAACATTGGTGTGCAAATGTTTGTTTGCATCACTGCTTTCAGCTATTCTGAGTATATACTGGGTAGTGGTATTGCTGGGTCACAGGGCACCTTGATATTTAGTTTTCTGAGGAACTGCCAAATTATCTTCCATAGCAACTTACCACTATACATTCCCACCAGCAGTGAATAAGTGTTCCATTTTCTCCACATCATCTCCAACATTTATAGTTTCCTGTTTGTTTAATAGCAGCCATTCTTATATGTGTGAGATGATATCTCATTGTAGTTTTGATTTGTATTTTCCTTATAGCTAATGAAGATGACCATCTCTTCATGTGTTTCTAAGCTATTTATATTTGTGCTTTGGAATAATGTCTGTTCATATCTTTTGCCCATTTTATGATTGGATTGTTTGTTCTTTTGTTGTTGAGTTGTAGGATATCTTTATATATACTAGATATCAAACCCTTATTTGATATGTGGTTTCCAAATATTTCCCCACATTGAGTTAGCTACCTCTTCACTTTTTTGACAAAGTCATTTGAGGCACAGAACCATTTGGTTTTGAGGAATTCTCATTTGTCTTTCTCTTTCATTGCTTGTGCTTTGGGTGTAAAGTTTAGAAAGTTCCTCTATTACTAGGTCTTGAATATGTTCCCCTCTATTTTCTTCTAGGAGTTTTATAGTATTGGCTCTTATATTTAGGTCTTTGATTCATTTTGAGTTAATTTCTTTTTCTTTTTTTTTTTTAGTTAACTTATTATTATTATTATTTTAATATTTTATTGTATAGTATAACATATATATAAAGCAAAGAAATAAAAAAGCAATAGTTTTCAAAGCACTCTTCAACAACTAGTTACAGGACAGATCCCAGAGTTTGTCATGGGCTACCGTATGATCATCTCGGACTTTTCCTTCTAGCTGCTCCAGAATATAGGAGGCTGGAAGGCATAAATATTTTTTTTATCGCCACAATCAACTTTTTCTTTCTTTCTTCTTTTTTGTGAAAAATAGCACATATACAAAAAAGCAATACATTTCAAAGCACAGCACCACAATTAGTTGTAGAGCATATTTCAGAGTTTGACATGGGTTACAATTCCACAATTTTAGGTTTTTACTTCTAGCTGCTCTAAGATACTGGCAACTAAAAGAGATATGAATTTAAGAACTCAGCAGTCATATGCATTTGGGCTATGGCCATTCTGTGTTTGGGTTATGGCCATTCTAGCCTTTTCATGTTGGGAGGGTCTGTCACTAATATGCGGTAGGGAGATGGAACT
>PVIY010038893.1:9139-23625 GCA_004026745.1 Myrmecophaga tridactyla
TGAAGCTCCCTGGGAGGCATTTTTCTTCTTCATCTCCAGAGGTCAGTGGAATCTGCCTCTCATGCCTTCATTGTTCTCTGCTCTTTCTGACTCTCTTTCATCCTCCAAAATATTTCCTGTTTTATAGGGCTCCAGAAACTTCTCAAGACCCACCCAAGTGGGTGGAGACATGTCATCACCTAATCCAGTTTAACAACCACTCTTGATTAAATCACATCTCCAGGGAGATGATCTGATTACAATTTCAAGCATACAGTATTGATAGGGATTATTCTACCTTTAAGAAATGGGATTTTGATTAAAACATGGCTTTTCTAGGGGACATGCATCCTTTCAAACCAGCACAAGGTCACACTAGACTTTAAAAAGTTATGAGGTACAAAAATAATGATTTTTAAAAAGTTATGCCCCTGACTCAAATGCAATGAATGTCTAAAGCACAAATCCAGAAAATTAATGGAACAGTTAGGTAATGAATGCTCTCCTCATTCAATGATTCCTAAAAATACAGTAGATTCAATAAAAATCTACATTTAAAATATAATCAAAACAAAACAACAAAGGGCTGGGCAAAAGTTATCTGTTCATGTTGTTACCCAATATCCCATTTTTCTTTTTCCTCAAATTACATTCCATTTGATATACCTTGCTCTCAAACTATTCAATTGTTGTAGTTAGCCTATACAATATCCCAAATTCTGAGCTTTTCTAGATTACCTCCCTTGATATTGATCCAATCCCATCCCTAACTTTCCATAAACTCTCCTTGGTATATACTACTTATGTATTTTTTTTATTTCCTGGAGATTGTGTTTTAGATTCAGTTTAGCTAACAACTTAGTAAAACAGTCCATTTACATACATTAATTAACAAACACTAGCACTTTAGTAAAAACATTGGCAATGTTTTTACTCATAGAAATTGTTTGAAAAGTTGAAAGTGAGATCTTCCAAAATATATCAAACAATACATGTAGTTGGTGAATAAAAGAAAAAGATGTACATAGTCTTATATTTAAAGTAATTAGAAATTCACACAAATGAACTATAGATCAATGATGACTTTGTGAAAGAAGGGGAGGTGATCCATGGTAAATGGGAGTGATACTTTTTATAAATTATTAGACATCTTGGAATATTTGAAAAGTGTTTGGACAATAAAATTATTGCTTGCATATTACAATATCTTATTGTATGAACTTTTCCCACTATACCTACTTTATTCCCTCTATTTCTAACTCTTTGGCTTCCTCTATGTTTTTGGAAGCCACCTTAACTTTCACAAAATAAACAAATCTTTGCTGGTATTCAATCTGTAATCTAGAATGGACAATGATATGATTGTCCATGTGAAAATAATCTTTATTTGCATATTTAAATTAGTAAAGCTCACAAAGTGGGCCCCAATCCACAACACCCAACCTTTTACTGTATTTCAGGTTCACTGCAGTCTAGCTTCCTTTTGAATTTTATTTTATTTAGAGTGCTTCCAGGGGACTGCAATATGTAGTTAGCTTACATGATTGGATATACTATAAATCAGACTACCTCAAAAGACACCATGGATTTGTAAAATTCTGTCTTGACAATTTATATGGATGATTGAGTAAATCTGAGAAACAATGAGGAATGATACTTGTTTTATACAGATTGTTCTTTCAAAAAGTTCCTGTGTCATAAAAAAGGGTACATAAACATCACCCCTAACAGAAAAATGGAGATGAGTAATGATATCATCATAAATATTATTAACTAGTCCCCTTCTTTCTTCCACTAATTTTCCTTGCTGGTTTGCTTTGTATAGTTATGATTTGCCTTTGCCTTTTTTTCTTTTTAACAGTTTTATGTTTTTTTTTTTAAGTTTTTATTGTGGCATCACATATATAACATAAAATTTCCCACTTTAACAACTTTCAAAACATGTGATTCAATTGTGTGAATTACACTCACAATGCTTGTTACCATCCTTATCATCTGTTACCACAATTTTTCCATTGCCTTTTTTTTTTTTTTTGTATAGGCAGGCACCGGGAATCAAACCCAGGTCTCCTGCATGGTAGACAAGAATTCTGCCACCAAGCCACCATCCCACTGCCCTCCCATTGCCTTTTAAACTACAAATATTGAAACAAAACTTTGTTAGTAGTTTTAAACTGTTTGCTAATCTTTGTATTTTAATGTAGTCAGCAGACATTTACATTTAATATAAAAGCTGACAAGCTTTATTTTTCAAATATCTTACTATTTGAAATCCATATTCCCCAACTTTTCTGCTTATTTTTTTGAAATTATTTCCTTTCTTGCTTTAATCTTAATTCATTATTTTTTCTTGTTTAACTTTCCTATTTTCTGATTTGATAATGATGCACACTTTTTCTATTCTTTAAATTGTTAGCCAAAGATTAAAACATCTATCCTTACCTTATCAAAATCTAATGTAACTTGAATTTATTATTATTTACCTTCTTCTTGATTTTGATAATATTGTTGTAATGAATTCTAATGCAGAGTTTATTTTAAACTCTAAACATTTTATTTTTAAGATAGTGAAAATTCACTTAAATTTACACATCTAATTATCATTCAGATAACCATTCCTTTTTTCTTTATCTCTAAGATTCCATCAAGGAATATTTTTCTTTTGACTGAAGAGCACCATTTTAGGATTTCCTTTACTCAAGATTTATTGATAACAAATTCAGTCACTTTTCTCTGAAATATATTTTTTTCACTTATAATTTTGAAGGAAATTTTATGGAATAGAGAATTGTAAATTGGCTTTATTTCTTTCATTTAAATGTCTTGTATTGAATGGTTAAGACATGATATTTCATTTTAATATTTACTATTTTGAAAGTAATGACTAATTTTATCTCAAAGCTTTAGATAGCTTGCTTTTGACATTGAGTTTTAATAGCTTTTATATAGGTGAGAATTTTTCTGTTTTCATTGTGCTTAGAGTTTGTGACGAATTCTTGAATCTGGTACATATTGTCTGTTTCCCACATTAGATTTTTTTTTAAGCCATTATGGATTCAAATATTTTATCTTCCCTACTCTTCACTCCTCTACTTTGGAGACTTTGGAACTTCTTTTTTTTTTTTCTTACATTATTCTTTATTTTCCATCCCTTTGTTTCTCTCTGCTTCTTTCAATATAAATTTTTCTGATATATTTTCCAATTCAGTAACTCTCTTACATGTCTAATCCTCTATTAGCCCCTTCTTTAAGTTCTTGATTTATTTCTTATATCCTAGTTTTAAAATATTTATTTATTTATTTATTTTTATAGTTTGTTGTGTGTGAAATCTTCAAGTTTGTATTTCATTTTATATAGAGAGAGCTTGGATATCTTAAAGTCCATGCCTAGAAATATGCTTACCTAGACACCCTAAGGAATGCCTCTGTTATCTGTTGTTTTCTTCTTTTTTTCATTAAATAGTTTTCATTTCATTTATTTACTAGTCAGTTTTATTTAGTTCTAGATATTTATTGAGCTTGGTATATAAAACTAGAGGCCTAAGATCTTATTGTTTCACTCCATAGACAATACAGGCTTGCTTCTGTACTCTAATCTGTATTTCCCTGGCCCCGATATCCCATCAATAGTGTTATGTAGCTATTCAACTTCTCAGACATTTCTCAGCAGACAACAAAACGGGGAGACTGACCCCAAAAGTTGGACTCACGCCTCTAATTTTTCTTCACTTTGGAGATAATTGTCCCAGTATTCATATTTCCCTTGAATTCCTTTTAAAAGATAGCACTTCTACAATCCAACAAATTCCAACAGATGATTTTCCTATTTCATCTAGCTTTTCTTTTTTTGTTTTAGCTACAAGAATTTATCCAAGTTACTTTTAATGTCAATGACACTCTGATTTATAAAATTCTCTATATTTATGAATTTCATGGTATTTTACAAAATAGCATATGTATTATTTCAGAAGCCATAAAATTGTATGGGAAACTAATTTATTTTTTACCTTTTAAACTAAACCTTGTGCATAATTGCAACAGAATCTTTATCAAAACCATGAACAAAAAAGTATGCGTGTGGTATATCATGGTGATATTAACTTCTTGTTTTGTATTCTGTTTGATTAAGGATGATAATGAATTTATGCATTGTCAAAACATATTTGTCAAAATACATATGTGGTCTTAATGATGCTTCTAAATCAAACATTTGTTGCTTCCTATGAAATGGAGCTCGAAGGATATTAAGGAATGATGAGAAAGAAAGAATGAAAGAAAGAATAAAAGACAAACAAAGATGGGTTCAGGGGGTCTGAAGCTCAGCGATAACAGACCAGAGATATTAGACAACTTTGTTCTTAATTGGTTCCTGCTTATATACTGCAGGATTCACGTGACAAAGAGTATGCATGCACCTGGTGAGAATACAGCGTGCTTACTTAAGATGCCCACAAAGAACCTGGGGCTAAGACAAAACAAACTTTCTCTCTTTCCCCCAGACTGTTCTCCAGTAAGCAAATTACTATCTCCTCATTTCTTGCTGCTACTTTGACGCCAGCTGCTCCCAACAAATTCTGCAGGTCTTGTTTTAACCCTTGGCTCCTACAAATATTAGGGAATGTTTGCAGAAACATTGCCAGTATGTTGTGTTTTGAGAGACTTATTGTAAAAAAGAGATAAAAGGCCTTGGGTTTAAAATGTAAAACTCTCTAAAATGTAAGAATATGGGTTAATTTAAAAATAATTTTTGACTTTAACAGTCACCAAAGATAAAATATTTATGCCATAAATGTGATTTTTACTCATATTTCAAATGGTATGGATCTAATCAACAGTATTTCTTTCAGCCCTCCTGAACTTAGGAGAAACAGTAAATAAAATTTGCACAATTTGAAAGGAAATAAATTGTTGGTAAATAAATTAATGGTATCATAAGATAAAATATACTGGGAATATTATTTGTAAGAATAGATAAATCTAATTATAGTAGAATGTTATAAATGTTGGTTAAATTCATATTCACCCCCAAACACTAAAAACATTTATACTGCCGTATTACTCTACCAATTTCTGACTCTGTGAAATTTTGCCTGTTGTAAAATGATAGCAATGCCAACTTGTGAGTATAAGTAAATTGGAACCAATTATGAAAAATAGAATAATGAATGCTGACCAAAAGACTGAGATGAGACTCACTAATGATATCACTTAGCAACAGCTAATGAGGAGGACATCGTGCCAATTCACCACTCCACCCCAAATTATATATTTCAGCTGAAGGATCATATGCAAAGCAAAAGCTTTAATAGTTATCCAAAGAACACAGAGAAATGTAAAATTGCTATGTTTATCTAAGGAATTATGGTTTGGAAGAGGAAAGTGACCCTGGAGTTTTCAATGTTTGTAGAAAAATAACATCATGAAAAACTAGCTTGACAATTGGTACTAATGCGAATTAAAAAAAAAATTTCCATCCCCAAACATGAATTCATTTACATGATGCTTTGTGGCAGACATTTAAAAATCATCTGGCTATATTGTGAAAAGATAAGAAACACAATTATATACAATTGTGTAATTCTTTCAAATATCCTAACAAATCTAGTAGCTGCTGAGATATTCTTAAAGCAGTCAGGAGGAAAATTATGTATTCTCTCTTCTTATGTTATGCATCAAATTTAAAGCTTCTTTGTGTGTGTGTGTGTGTGTGTGTGTGTGTGTGTTTCTAAAGTTATTAAAGCTAAGAAAGTAAACCAAAGACACATTTAAAGAAAAAAAATTCATCCATTTTATAAACCAACATTTGGATATATTTAGTCACTAAGTACTAATGACCAATAAATTGGCATTGCAATACATACTTTGAATTAGCATAAGCATAGAAATAATATAAAAGAGCTATCAGAGCAAATTTACATTATTTTATAATTATATTCATGGAATTCATAGTTTACTCTTTCAAAAAATAAACATGAAATAGCAGTGAATGAAGTTAAGCTTTTATGCTCTGATAAAAGAAAGACTTGTACACTTCAGTGTCTCACAGTTTTTTTGAGTGATACATGAATCAGGCAGTATCTAAATAGAAAGTAGAGGATGTGGAAAAGGAAATTCATACAGGGCAAATGAGGAAGCAAGTGAGCATATGTTTTTATTGGCTGACATTAAATTTCCACTTTACTTAGGGGGTGTCTTACAAAGTGGGGAGCAGATATGCATTAGTTAAGATAGAACACTTGGCCTTTCTGATATGCTCTTTATTCTACCTAAACAAGCTTTATCATCAGGTGCTGTTTATCAGTTACCCTATAGGATATGTCCATTTTCTCAGAACCGGTCAATTGTTTTTGTTTTCTGGAAACATCTTTTTGGAAAGGGGTCTTCTCTGGCAATGCCCAATGCAGACAGCATCTTATTTTACTTAACAGCCCTTTGAAGATGCAATGTATCTCTGTGCCCCTACTTTATAAATAATGCACAAACAGTATAGATGAAAATACCCACTTAGTTGTTTCAGGTGCCAAACAATATTCCTTGGGAATGGAATTAGATCCCTTATATGTTCGAGTCTTAATCCAATTTCCTGTCATTGGGAACCCATTTGTAAATACTCTTTTTAGGTAATGTGTGGCCAAACTGAATGAGGGTGGCCCTTAATCTTATCTAGTGGAAGGTCTCATAAACTGAGGAAATTGGACACAGAAATTAAAACCTCAGGTCAGAGGAAATCAGAAGAGCAGACACAAAGTGAGAGAGAGAACTCCATGTGACAGCGACTCGCCTGACGACTACATACTCTGTGAGAAAACAAGTCCGGCCAATACTTGATATTGGACTTCCAGCCTCCAAAACCATGAGACAATACATTTCTGTTGACAACCAGTGTTTGGTATGTATCATAGCAGCGCTGGAAAACTAAAACAATACCTGTATTAGTTAGGGTTCTCTAGAGAAACAGAATCAACAGGGAACACTCGCAAATATAAAATTTACAAAAGTGTCTCACGTGACCATGGGAATGCAGAGTCCAAATCTGCAGGTCAGGCTGTGAAGCCAATTGATTCCGATGGACGGTCTGGATGAACTCCACAGGAGAGGCTCGCCAGCCGAAGCAGGAAGAGAACCTGTCTTTTCTGAATCCTCATTAAAAGGCTTCCAGTGAGTAGACTGAGTATCACTCCTTGTAAAAGACACTCCCCTTGGCTGATTCCAAATGGAATCAGCTGTGGATGCAGCTAACGTGATCATGATCTAATTCTATGAAATGTCCTCATCACAACAGACAGGCCAACACTTGCCCAACCAGACAAACAGGTACCACAACTTGGCCAAGTTGACACATGAACCTGACCATGACAATACGTAACTGATATCTTGGTTTAAAATTTTGTATGTAACACAGTCAAACCTATGCATATTGACAAAAATGGATGATTTTTGAAATTATGAAACTATAAAATGTGGAGAGTCATCTAAGCATCACATCTTGAGCAATAATTCCAGGTATATATATATATTTTTTAACTTGCTACATGATGTTATAGTCATATAACAGATAATTGTTTCCAAAAATATGTGTAGAAATTTTAAATGTAAAATTATCTTCAAATTTATACTATACAAACTTAGAGGTTCAGGGCAATAAAATATTGTCAATCTTGTTGCTGTTTATAGAAAGCAAATGGTATATTTTTATTTAGGCACATATTCTATATGTACATTTGGCAGTTTTCTGCATAGAAAGAAACAATAGGTACAAATGCATTTTAAATTGCATTTTTCTGTAAATATGTCTCTTGTAGAAAGGCGGTTACAATACAAAACAAAGGGGTGCATAGAGGAAGTCAATACTGATAATGAACTGCATTGAAAATATTAGTGGAATTTAAAATATGATATTAAAATAGAAATACAAAGAGTGTTAGAACAAAGGAACAGGTAGTGCATAAAATAAAAATAGACATTGAAAGAGCGTCAAACTGGAAAACCAGAAAAAGATCAGAGTTAATCAGTATTTCATAATTAACTGATATCCTTTTCATAATAATTGAGGCAGTAGTCAGAAATATATTTTATTTTCACTGAAAACTACCTGTAGTATGGCCGAACAATGTTATTCTTTCCTTAGAGAAGCAAATAATAGAAGCAAAAATGCATATTCACCTATTTTAAATATGTATTATACACTTCTGTTATGGTATGCATACAATTTATGTGCATATGTGTGTGCATTTGTGTATGAATGCATATGCAAATAAAGGAAGAGAGAGAAAGACTAAAGGAGAGAGAAAGAGAACCACCATTATGTAAACATACTAAAGTAGAGGAGGAAGCTAATGTTTAAAACCCACTTCATAAAAGTACTCTACCTTATTTACATAAGTGCTTCTGCAAATTTCACTGTCAAGTTCTTCCCTGAAATACTCTTCTAAAAAGGGCCACTATAGAATTCTGGGTAAAGTTCAGGGTTTTTTTCCTGATTCATAATCCATTGATTTCTGACTTATTTTGTGGGTTGTGCAGACCTCTAGAATAATGTGAATTATATAACATTAATGAAGGATAAAGATGAAATGAGGTTCTATTCCAGAAAAAAAACCCAACCTTAATTTTTCTCAACTGAAATCAAAGCTCAGGGCTTCAGTCGCCACTTTCAATAGAAGTGCTACTCACAGGAGTGAGGTTTTTTTATACCAAATGCTTTTAACATTTTGTCATTACTTTAATTAGAGTCACAGGAATCTTTAAATGAAAAGTAATATGTTTGTTGTTTATTTATATCTATTTACCTTTGCAATCATGTAAAAATAAATTAGATTATCATTTTAATCTTATGAAACATATTATTAGCAAAATGTAGATGAGTAGACAGAACCCAACAGTCCAAATCATGTTCCAATAACTTCACCAGTATTATATGACAATCCTTAAATGAATAACCTTTTAATCCTATCTAATCATACTTCCCAAGGACAACGGCTACCAAGCTTTCAGTTTTCATTAATATATTTATGTTTTCTTATGATTTATCACTGTCTAAATATAACTCATGGATGTGAAGTTCACTGATAAGCAAATCAAAGAGACTGATGTGTACTAAAGACCCTTATTCAACTTGTGATAGGCTAACATTTGAAAAGCTACTTCTACGTACTAGGTCCGTTCATACACTACCTCATTTAAGAATCTCAATAAGAGTTTTAAGTAATTCATTCTTTGCAAAAGATGAGAGGGATGCTTAGGTAAAAGAGGTAATTTGCCTAGGTTCATGCAAAGTGTCAGTAATAGAGCCAAAATCATGCCTACTTTACCTCAAGTTCCTCATTCTTTGAACTAAGCCACAGTAGTGGTCAAAAAAATTAATCATGGTAGCATGACATCCCATCATATTTCTAACAAGACTTCCCTAGATTAAAAAGAAGTTGACCAGTGGTACTTAACATGTAGGAGTTATTTTCAGTGCTTGACCTAATATGGAATGAGTTGCTATATGGTAC
The DNA here is from genome assembly GCA_004026745.1 of Myrmecophaga tridactyla. Classification (NCBI taxonomy): domain Eukaryota; kingdom Metazoa; phylum Chordata; class Mammalia; order Pilosa; family Myrmecophagidae; genus Myrmecophaga; species Myrmecophaga tridactyla. Next base: position 18,616 of record PVIY010038893.1, read on the forward strand.
GTCATGGGAACACAGGGTCAGGCACAAAAGAAACCTTCAGCAAATGCCTGATTCAATAATTGCTTAGCACAAAGGTTCCAAAAGAGCTGGGGAAGAGCTAATATCTGGCACTCTGGGGAGGTCATCCTGGCTTCATGTCAGAGATGAGATACGCCTGTACTACCTGAGAGCTGAGTATTTGTACACCTTACAGTGGTCTTTCTACTGTGAGTTCCCACTCTGGACTGACTGGAATTGCTCGTTTTCAGTTTCAGGTTTAATATATGATCTGGCTGTTTCATTAGATCTAATATCTCCCTGGGCTATGGAACAGAAACATATTGAAACACCTGCTCCCAATAAAAAGCAGGAAGATAGATGAAGGTTGGGAGATGACTTCTAGGTATGCCCCTGTTTTCCCCAGAAGTCCACTTTTTGGCTTCTCAAACAGACCTAGATTATCATCCACATTGGCTCCCACAGTACAAGCCTACCTCCCATGCTGGACCTGAAGGTGGAGGTCTACCTGCTCATGGCTCTCAACAATGTTAATAGTAATAGTTGGTGAATATCAGCAGCTACAGCAGATTAGGAAGCTTTCATCTGTGCATGCCATTATTCCAAACTTGATGATCAGGCCTGTCTTGATTAATGAAAGCTTGCATGCCCATCCTGGAAGCCAGGTTAAGAAGTCCCACATAAAATCTGTTTGTACATGTTGCAGCCAGTAGGCATGCCATTGGATATTAGTCACCCCCGTCCCATCTCCTGTGAAGTATTAACCCACGTACAGTAAGGGGTATTTGCAATAGTGCATATGTCTCCTGCTGGGCTAGAAGGAAGTCTAAGGCAATGCAATTATCAAACACTACTTTGGCTAGAGTGTCTAATGATTTTTAAGGAGTCTGAAGGACTTATGCCACAAGCTCAGCAATGTTAAGCAAGGTGGCTGGCAGACTGCATATCATGTGCTCATTGGTGCTTACTCCCAGTGATGGGATCAGGGCCATAATGATGATCTCTCAAAAGAGGTGAATTCAGAATCATGGACCCCATGCATCCAAGCAAATCACACTTTGCTCAGGATAATATATTGGAAATAAATAATTGAGCCACTTGCCAGTTTCATTACATTGAAAGTTGTTGCATCCTAAGAGGTTGTCCAGAGGTGTGGAGAAGAGTGCACAGTTCACAGCCAAAGCCTGTGCCATTATTTTTCTCAGAGTATGTAAATGAAAGATTTGTGAGATTATTTCAAAAGTGAGGCAGAGAAAATCAGCTTACAGAGTAACAATCCAGACTCAACAAAGAGAAGAAAGAGTGAAAAATCGGATGACAGATCCAGCCATCAGTCCTGTTCCCTACCTCTGGAACGGCCTGGGTCAACTGCACAAAGTTATTTTCTTTCCAGGTTGTTGCTGGGCCAAATATATAGAAAACAGAAAGGGGAGTCAGTAGCTAGTCCTGAGGGAGGCATTTTTCTTGGCCTATTTGCAGTAACTTAACCCTTCTCTGTAAGGCACCCACTCTGCATGTGTCCTAACTTGAGCTATAACCCAAGCTCTTTCCCATTGATTTGTGTTTCTTAACCATATCTTCCAGCACACTCCAAGCCCTTCTTAATAGATAGGAGTTGCCAGGATTCCTTAAAGTATGTCAAGACAGTTCCTAAGGGGACTAATAGTCCAACAAGGGGTAAGAGCTGCCCACTAACCATCAGTACGCATGTGTCATGTCCCACAGGTCTAGCCCACTGGATTATCAACCTATGTGTGTTAAGCAGCTCTAGGTCCATTTCCTTCATCCAACCCCAGTGCCTGTGGACCCTAACCTCCCACCAACTTGGGAATCATATGGAGGATGTAATAGGGTAAAAAGTGGGATGATCCCCTGACAGTGGCTGAAAAGGTGAGTCCTAAGTGACATGTCTTTGGTCCTCTTTTTGAGGTCAATCTTACCTTGATGGGTGTAAGGACACTCAGCAGGGCCTGGGCTCCTCCCTCACTCTTATCCCCTCCCTGTGCTATGAAGTGGGATAAGGCCATGTTTCCTTTCTGAGAAACTGTTGAGTTCAGCTTCCAGGGGGCCCAAGTAAGGTGGACAGTCTATCCAGTAAAAGAGTTTTCAGGATACAAAATCAGAAGCTCCTTTTTTAGGAGGTCTTTAAATTTCTCCGCAATGTTGGCTGTTTCACACAAAGTCTGCCAAAGGCAAGAGAAATGGCAACTTCTTCTTCTCCACTTCCCTTGTGAAAGTAAATGGAATGTTCATGTAGTTCCATGAGTCTGGACCCATCATTGGGTGGAGGTGCAGTAAAATGGAATCTTTGGTTAGTCAAGATGTCATCGGAGTAACCAACAGGATGGCAGAGAAGTTTTACAAGGTATCCCATGTATATACTGCATCTGCACAGTAAACTGGAAAGACAAAGCCATAGCCTGAATAGCTGTGTACTGTGACCAAGGCATAGACATATCTTGGTGTGGGAGAGGGCTCTGGATTCTAGTTGACAATTCTCACTTCAGTAAATTGAAGGTTGGACTCTTTTAGTAAGAGCAGTTGTAGATGCTTCTAAGCCCATAATTTGATGATGTCAGAATGTTCGTGTCCAATTCAGTGGTATATACAGCCATTGGTGGGAGCAGTCATGGGAAGTTCAGCTATTTCACATATGCCTTCAGAGGTAATTTCATTGCTCTCATCTTCTGGACAGGGGTCATCCTGTGCCTTCTTCCCAGGAAAATTTCCAACCATTGTTTCCAAAGGTCCTTCCCTATACTAGGAAACCTTGATTCTCCAATCATGTTTCCTACATGAACCTGAACAGACTGCTAAGTTTTTGGCAATGACCTATGGGTCAGTAAACATGTACATGGGGTTGCTTGGGTACAAGTTCCAGGGCTGAGAGGACGACACAAAGTTTAGCTCATTGAACAGTTTTTCCTAGTACCAGAGTTGGTATATAATTTGCCGAAGGCAAGAGAAACAGCAGCTGCTCAATGGACGTGGGATGGCTTCAGCTTGTCCGAGCCATCAGTACTGAGCATCCTCATCCTTAAATGAGGATCCCTTTGCTAGTTTGAAACAATTATATACCCTAGAAAAGCCATGTTTTAATCCTGATTCAGTATTGTAGGGATGAAACCCTCTTGATGAGATTCTCTCCATGGAGATGTGGCATGTCCAATTGTGTGTGTGGTCTTTTGGTTAGACAGGAATAAGACTCTGCCCATTCAGGATGCATCATGATTAGTTTGCTGGAGTCTTTTCAAAGTAGAAATATTTTAGAGAAAGCTCAGAGCCCACACAACCAGAGGCCCTTGGAGATACAGAAGGAAAATGCCCCCTGGGAAGGCTTATAACATGAGAAGCTGGAAGATAAAGCTAGCATATGTCACCGTGTTCCTTCCAAGCTTACAGAGGTGTTCAGAAGCCAAAAACCCCCGCAGGTGCCAGCCATGTGCCTACCCAGCACAGAGGTGTTCCCAACAGCATCAGCCTTTCTTGAGTGAAGGTAACCTCTTGTTGGTGCTTTAATTTGGACACTTTGACAGGCTTAGAACTATAAAGTTGTAACTTATTAAGTACCTTTTTAAAAAAACATTCATTTCAGATATATTACATTCTGGCAACTTCACAAATTAAGCAGTCCCCACAATGCCAGTGCAGGAAGGGAAGGACCATCACCTGGTGTTGCATCTGGATCATTGTTAAAGGTAGCCTCCACCTGCTCATTCAAGCATGTCTGTCCCTGGGAGCTCAGGTGAGCATGATCCTGCATGTATCACTTTCATTTAATGACCAACTGTTCATAAGCATTGCCTGTGTGAGTATTATTGTTAACCGGTACCCAGGACATAATGGGGATTTCTGACCTCAGGAGGACCTGAGGACTATTGGTAGTCCTTTCCATTTCCTCTAAATGCTCAATAGCATGCCAGAAGTTTCCTCTTGAAAGGGTAATGCTGGGCTGTCTTGGAACTGCTTGGTCTAAAACTCCAGGGATGTGTAAATTCCTTCTGCCGGAGATGATTTGGCATAGATCTGAGGGGTAGAAACCTGTAGCCAGGGCAGAGATCCAGGCTCTACAGATCCTAGAGGCAAGGTAACTGAAACAGCCACTTTAACCTCTTACACAGTCTGTTCCTCCTCTATTCCCTAGTTGAAAGTACCTTTTCATTTCACCAGATATGGGGGTACCAGGAGGATGCTGAGACGAGGAATGTGCTAGTGCCAATATGCAAATACCCAAATCAACTTTTGAGCTTCCTTTTAGGAGGTGGGTGTCTTTAGGAACAGTAATTTGTCCCATACTGGGTCAGGGGTTCAGCGCTGGGTTCTGTCCCGTAAAGTGCCTAAGGAGATTCTCTGCTTTAGCTAGGATTTATGTCCCAGGCAGAGTGCCAAAGTCCAGTTAGCAATATCCAATTCCTGGATGGTTTGCTCTCATTCTGGCACACCAACGTGATGTCATCAATATAATAGAACACTTGGAGTCCCTCAGGCAAGTGTAGTTAATTCCAATCCTGCCCCATCTATCTGTAATAGATTATGTGGGAGCTTAAATAGATGCGTACTTTGAGTTCAGTAATGTATTCCCACCAGGAAGACAATATTGCCACTGTTGGGCAATGCAGCAAGGAGAAGGGAGCACTTGGGTTATGTGGTCTGAAACTCACCCAACCTTGATGGCCAGAATTCACTGTATGGGGGAACATATCCCTGCAACCATCACTGAGATGTGCAGAGGTACAGATGTCAATCCCTATGTGCTGGTTTGAAAGGAAGTATGCCCCCTAAGAAAAGCCATGTTTTAATATAAATCCCATTTCATAAAGGTAGAATAATCTCTACTCAATGCTGTATGTTTGAAACTAATGAGATCATCTCCCTGGTTGATGTGATTTAGTCAAGAGTGCTTGTTAAATTGGATTAAGGGATGACATGTCTCCACCCATTTGGGTGGGTCTTAATTGGTTTATTGGAGTCCTATAAAAGAGGAAATATTTTGGAGAATGAGAGATTCAGAGA
>PVIY010038894.1:0-23608 GCA_004026745.1 Myrmecophaga tridactyla
TGGTAGCCTTTGGTGACACTGACAAGAGCATGTCGGTGTAGTGGTGGGAAGAAAACAGGCTGGGTGGGGTTGACATGGACATGGTGAGGAGGGGGTCACTGGGACTCTAGGCAACTGTTGAGAAGTTCTGCTGCTAAAGAAAGAAAGGAAATAGGGTGATAGCTGGAGGGCAATATACAGCATGGGAATTTTTTTAAGATTGGAAATATTACAGCACGTGATGGAAATGATCTAATCCACAGAACAGGAAAAATTATATTAGAGGAAGAAGAAAGAATTGAAAGTGCAAAATCTTTTAGATGGCAGGAGTGAATTGGGTCTAAAGCAAAATGATGCACAATCGTAACCACCATCAGCCACTACTGACATCTCCATCAGCATCTGAGATCTCATGGCCATCATCATCGTCACCACCATCGTGACCATCATCATCATCACCGTCACCATGACCATCATCATCACCACCATCACAATCAGCACCATGACATCATCATCATCACCACCACCATGACCATCATCATCCTCATCATCACCACCACCATGACCATCATCATCATCGCCATCACCATGACCATCACCACCACCCATGACCATCATCATCATCACCATCACAATTAGCACCATGACATCATCATCATCATCACCATCACAATCAGCACCATGACACCATCATCATCACTGTCACAATCACTACCATGACATCATCATCATCACCACCACCATGACCATCATCATCTCCGTCACCATGACCATCACCACCACCCGTGACCATCATCATCATCACCGTCACAATCAGCACCATGACATCATCACCATCATCACCACTACCATGACCATCATCATCATCACCATCACCATGACCAACATCATCATCCTCATCATCATCATCACCACCATGACCATCATCATCATCATCATTGCCACCACCGTGACCATCATCATCATCACTATCACCATGACCATCATCATCACCGTGACCATCATCATCATCGCCATCACCATGACCATCATCACCATCACCATCACAATCAGCACCATGACATCATCACCATCATCACCATCATCACCACTACCATGACCATCATCATCATCACCATCACCATGACCAACATCATCATCCTCATCATCATCACCACCACCATGACCATCATCATCATCATCATCGCCACCATCACCATGACCATCATCATCATCATCGTCATCACCATCACTATGACCAACATCATCATCACCATCACCATGACCAACATCATCCTCATCATCATGACCATCACCATGACCAACATCATCATCCTCATCATCATCACCACCACCATGACCATCATCATCATCATCATCGCCACCATCACCATGACCATCATCATCATCATCATCGTCATCACCATCACCATGACCAACATCATCCTCATCATCATGACCATCACCATGACCATCATCATCATCATCGTCGTCATCACCATCACTATGACCAACATCATCATTGCCACCCTCGCCACCATCACAACCAGCAACACCACTGTTGACACCACCAACATCAGTACCATCATCACATGCCATCCTAGCCATCACCAGCACCATCATCGCTATTGTTTCCAGTAAGGCGAGTGGCTGTGTGACAAGACAGGCTTCAGCCAAACTGTGACGGGTGTGACAGACCAAAGAAAGACTCAACAAGTCCATCTTGATGAGAAAATGAGCCGATTTATTAGAGGCCTTACGTGGGGTCCTCACCCTTGGTGGTGGGAAGAGACGTAGCACTTCTCGGGCACAATTGCCCACACTGACCATAGGACAGGATGTGCAGGAATATTTCCTCAAGCTAACATATACAGTTTTATTGATAGGGAAGACATTTCTTCTCTAGGGCTCATGGAAAAGGGGAGAGTTGGAGGGCTCAAAAGTTCATTTATGTTCAGCCATCATCCCCATCACTAAAACCAGCTCTATCACCATCACTACCACCAGCACCATTATATGCCTCATCATCACTACCACCAAGATCACTGCAGTCTCTATCACCCCCACCATCACCACCAGCAGCAGGCTCATCACACCACCACCATCATCATCACTGTTACGTCGCCATCATCCCCACTATATCCATCTCCATCACCGTCATCGTAATCACTACCTTCACAACCATCACCACCTCTACCACAATCACTGTCACTATTGACACTACCAGTATGTAACCATCCTCATCAGCATCACTAACATTTCCACCATCACCTTCAGCCCCCTCATCACATGACCCTCCATTACCATCACATCGTCACCATCAGTGTCTGTATCATCGTTAGCGTCGCCATGACTCTCACCATCACCTCTCTCTGCATCACTGTCACTACTGCCACCTCCGTCTCCAAGACCATCAGAGCACCTCCACCGCCATAACTGCCGCCATTATATCCATTGGTTCTCCCACTTCTGTCACTGCCATCATCAACACCTGTTCTTGAACTTCATCCTTTTTGTTAAGACCCTAAAGTCCTCATTCATCTGTATGCATCCCAGTGCTGACAATGCTTGGTTGGGCTCAGTCTTCTCACTTTTCAGATGAGGAAAAGAAGCTTGAAGATGTGAAGTACTTTGTTCAGGATTAGCCATGGAATGAGAGATGGTGTTTTTGGTTCAGGCAATGATCACCTGAGTTAGAGGTCCCTAGGATTTAGAGATGAGTTTTGGGGAAAAGGTCACCCTCAGAAAAGACCCCTCCAAGAGAAGCAACACATTTGTTAGGATAAAGATTAGGCTGCTATTAAAAGACTCCAAAATTTCGTGGCTTAAACCACATGGAAATTTATCTCTTTCTTGGACCAGAGTTGGAATGGCTACTATTTTAGTTTCCTAGGCTGCTGAAAGCAGATATTATGAAATGAACTGGACAATGGGAATTTATCAGCTTCCAGTTTTCAGGCTGAGAAAAATATCAAATTTGTGCATCATCAAAGAAGTCCTTTCTTCTTGAAGACTGGAAGTCAAGTGATCCTTGACTCCTCTGCCACATGGCAAGGCACATGGTGGTATCTGCTTGTCTCTCCTTTCTCTTCTGAGTTTCTTTGCTTTCAGCTCCTTGCTTCCATGGTTTTCTCTCTCCATATTCATCCTGTTTATAAAGGACTCCACTAAGAGAATTAAGACCCATCATGAATGAGGTGGATCACACCTCAACTGAAGTAGCTTCATCAAAAAAATACTACTTAAAATGGCTCCCCAACCACAAGAATGGATTAATTTTAAGAACATGCTTTTCTGGAGTACATGCAGTTCCAATCCACCACAGCTGCTCAATCATGGTGGGGACTCAGACTCTTTCTATCATGTACCTCTATCATCCTTGACATTCAGCTTCCATTCATTTTAAGAAAGCTTCTCCACTTCACAGTGAGATGTCTGTTTTCCAGGCAGTGGAGATGGGGGAAAAGGAAGAGACGGTTAATCTCCTTCTCCTTTAAGGATATGGCTCAGAAATTGTGCACATCCCTTCTGTTCACACCCATTGACCAGAGAGAAGGGTCATTGCCCATCAAGATAATTCATATTTAATAGTTACTAATTGTTATATTATAAGAAGTTATTGTTTGTTGGATAACTAAGTATGAAAGCAAGAAATTAATACATATCATTTCTAATTTTGTGAGACAGATATTATGCTCTTTTAATTGCCTTCATTTTACACATAAGAAAAGTGCCATTCAAAGAGGTCGGATCCATTGTGTCCAAGATACCTGCTGAGAGCTGCTGGGCCCTGCACTCCGCTCTGGGGAGGGAGCCGGCTGGCACTCAGGCATCAGCAGCCACATCTACTCGCTGATCTCTCAAGTCGAGGGTGAGGACTCCCAAGTCTGACTGCCAGTATTCAAGAGCTAGTTCTACCCCTCCCTAGATGTTTGACCTTGGGCAAGTGACTTGGACTCGCTATCCCTCTCTGTGCCTCAATTTTCTCATCTGTAAATTGGAGACATTAAGAATGAAATGGTCCATGAAAAGCCCTTGGCATACAGCCTGGAACACAATGGGTTCTGGAAAAATTTAGTGGTAACGGTAGTAACAATAGCAGCAGCAACAGTTCTTATAACTGGAGCAGGAATAGTGGCAACAGTATTTCTTATTGGAAATCATTCCTCTAAGGATTCTGGCCTGATAATCCACTCTGCTGGGATCCTTCAATGCAGCAGAATGGTTGGTGATGCTGATGGGGATGGTGATGGGAAGGATGGCTGATGGGGATGGTGACAATCATAAAGGCAATGGTGATGGTGACGGAGATTGTATTAGTCAGGGTTCTCCATGGAAACAGAACCAACATACAGACTTACACGTGTGTGTGTGTGTGTTCAGAATTGGCTCCTGCAACCATGGAAATCGGCTTGTTCAAATTCCGTAGGGCAGGCCAAAATTTGGGAATCCCGATGAAGGTTTTCATGAATTCCCCAGGGGAAACTGGCTGGCTGAAGTAGAGATAGAAATTTTTTCTTACTGCTTAAATCATCAGTTCTCCCGTTAGGACCATCAACTGATTGGATGAGACCTCTCTCTTTTGTTGATTATAGGTCTATCAGCCATAGATGCAATCAACTGACTAACGGTTTAAATCCAAGAAACACTCTCACAATAACAATCAGGCTAATGCTTGCTGGACCAAGCAGCGGGACACACCATGCCCTAGCCAAGCTGACGCGTGAACTTAACCATCCAGGGATGGAAATGGTGATGGAGGTGATGGTGACGGCCTTGGTGGTGTTAATAGTGACACTGATGGTGGTGGCGTGATGGAGGTGATGATGATGATTCTCTTCAAAGAGATGATGAAGATGATGGTGGCGGCTGGGATGGCGGTACTGAGTGGCATGGCCGATGGCAGCTAATGGGGGTAACGATGCCATCACTGACACTCAGTCCCCCTTAAGTAACGTGCAGATGTAGCCAAGTTTACAGTGCTGAAACCCTGTACCTTCTGTCTTTGTGGCTTGGCCTCCTCAACACTTGACTGTTATTTTGAGTCTAAAATAGGGGGAGGGAGGGAGGAAAAGGCACTCTCCTGCCCTTTTAAGGCATAACCTGAAACATTTTTAAATGGAACTGAAACAGAACATTCTTTTAAATACTGTCATCATGGGTGAGGCTCATTAGCTAGTCCAGTGATCCTATATGGAAAGAGCTACAGGCAAACTCCTCTCAGATCCAGAAGAAATGTGGTCTCTCCTGGTGATCTGTAAGGTTTTGTTCCAGAAGAGGCAGCAAAATGTCTGGGCTTCAAAGACAGAGCACCTGCTTCCAGTCTGAGCTGCTGACGGTGAGGCCAGGCTGGGGTCCGGGACTGACACTACAGGCCTGGGTCCAAATAAGGGGTAGGGTGGGCTTCTACCCTACCTGGTGGCAGGGAGCGCGCTCAGCAGAGAGGAGCGCTGCTTCTGCTCCCGACACATGTTCCCAGCGGGCAGCGTTAGCATCCCCGCTATGGTTCGGGCGATGGACAAGACAATGGGAGAAGGAGTCACAGATGCATAGTTTCTAATTGTGGTTCTAGCACTCGCTGCTTTATAGACTTAGACAATTCTCTAATTCTCACCTTTCTACTTTTCATTTTTACTTGTGAAAAAATTTAGAATACACACAAGTGTATATGAAAATGTATTTGTCCACTTCATGGGCAAAGTTAAAAACAAGGGTTTGTGTCAAAAATTATGGTTTGGGCCAACTACTCAGCCTCTTTCTTCATCTTCCTCATTTCTGAACTGGGGTTGATCATAATAGACCCCTGCCTAACCCACAGCTCTGTTTAAGCATCAGATACATTATGACATATTAAAGGCTAATCTCAATGCCTAGGACAAGGGAAGTATTCTTTAATATTGGTTATCATTAAGGCCTTTAATTTTATATGTACAGGCATTCCTCACACAAAAAAATCAGAAAAAACTAATCAGCAACTGAAGGTCGGATGGTGAATTTTGCGTAGTGGGTGTGACGGTTTTAGGTTCTGGTGTCACCTTTGCCACGTGTTCTCCAGGAGGCTGTGTGCTGCGATTCAGTGTCCACGCTATGGTGCTGTTCCTCCCACAGCCAAGATTCACGGGTCCCGGAACCAACGGGTGGAAATGGAAGTGGCACCACGCACTATCACCCCTAGTGATCCACTAGGACAATTTTTGCTTCCTGTCCCTGTAACCTCAAGCTGTGAGGGTCTTAGTTCCAAAAGGAGGAGTGCTCCTTCCAGGAGACACAGCGGTGATTCCACTGAACCGGAAGCTAAGACTGCCACCGGAATCATCAGGCAAGGAAGGGGATTACTGTTCTGTCTGGGGTGACTGACCCTGACTGTCAAGGGGAAACAGGACTGCACTACACAGTGGAGGTAGAGAAGAGTCTTCCTGGAATACAGGAGACCCCCAGGGCACCTCTTAGCACTACCATGCCCTGCAATCAAAGTCAATGGAAAACGGCAACAACCCAATCCAGGCAGGGATAGCAGTGGCCCAGAAACTTCAGGAATGAAGGTTTGGGTCACCCCACCAGGCAAAGGCCCACGGCCAGCTGCAGTGCTGCTCAGGGTGAAGGGCACATGGAATGGGTAGTGGAAGACGGGAGTGATAAATACGAACTACGACCAGGTGACCAGTCACAGAAGCGAGAACTGTGGTGGTATGAATATTTCCTCCCCGTTTAGAATAGATTTGCATTTGCACATAAGCAACGATGTTGTTTTCCTCTTATCGTGTGACACAAGTTGTGTTGCTCATGTTCTAATACTGAAGTCACAGGATGTGAAGTTAAGAGTGATGCTACCTGAGGACCTGCACCCTGTCCTGGAGAGACGTAGTGTGTGTTTGGTTGTAGGCAGGACAGTTGAAAATCGTTAGATGAAACCTATGTCTAGAGTGCTGACTCATACAATGAGACACTACATTTTATTTTATTTTAAGTGGAGAAAGAATGCATTCCCAACCCATCCACAAATCCTAACCAATTCCCCCAATGCATGTAAACATATATAACAAGCCAATAAGATTTCTGCATAATATAAAGCACCTAAAACACCAATGGCTTCAACATCGTTATCCATTATGGGAATGTAAATCAAAACCACAATGAGATACCACTTCACATCCACAAGGATGGCAATTATTTTTTAAAAAACGGAAAATAAGAAGTGTTAGAGAGGATGTTGAGAAATTGGGACTCCAGTGAATCATGGGTGGGAATCGTGCAGCCACTGTGGAAAGCAATATGGCAGTTCCTCAAAAAGTTAAATATGAATTATCATATGACCCAGCAATTTCATTTTTAGGTATATAGCCAAAGAAAGTAAGAACAGGGTCTCAAGCAGAAACATGTACACCAATGTTTACAAGCAGTATTCACGAGAGCCAAAATATGGAAGCAGCACAAGTGTGTACCAATAAAGAATGGATAGGGCGGCTGCTGTGGCTCAGCAGGCAGAGCTCCGACCTGCCGTGCTGGAGGTCTGGAGTTCGATCCCTGGTGCCTCCTGCCCATATGCAAATTAAAAAATAATAATAATAAATAAATAAAGAATGGATAAACAAAATGAGGTCCATACACACAAGGGAATATTATCCAGCCATAAAAATGAATGAAGTTCTGAGACACGCTGCAATAGGGAGGGACAATGAAAACTTTCTGCCCAGTGAAATAAGCAAAACACGTAAGGACAAATATCATATGACGTCACTTATAAGAGAAGTTTTAGAAATGGAAAGCTGCAGAGAGGGAAAGAGATTAGAGGTTATTAGGGGATAGAGGAAGAGAGAAGGGGGGTGTATGTGGATATGGGGTGTCGTGTGAGTAAAAGTAATTAAACAAAACACCAATTGCCAAATTATTGAATGCTTCACAGGCTCATTAGCAGTGAGGGCGCGGGGCTCAGGGGTTCCTTAGCAAATGGTTGTTTGTCAACCACTCAGCCCATTATGCCACCGCGTGCATTCCCCAAGTGTGATGTGGTGTTTCTGGAATGGGCTGATGCCTCCCAGGCCAACGACACGTTTATAATTGTTCTTTACTTTCTTATATCAAAAAAAAAGTGCAGTAGGGGGAGGCATGTGCATGGACAAACTTGGGTCTCATTGGCTTATTTCTTTGATTACCCAACTTTCGGTGTAGATTAGGTATTTTAGACCTCCTGGCTCCCCTACTTTCCTCCACGGCTTTCCCGCTTTTATAGAAAAACATGTACACTTACTGTTGTGGGAAGATGACAGTGGAGAGTCAAGGCGTATTACGCAGTGTGACAGCGGACAAGGCTCTCCCAGAAAAGCTGCTGAGACACGAAGGCCACGCACGCTGCATCATTTCATGGGATTCACCCCCTTTACCTACAGATAAAGGCTCTTCTGGCATTTTCGTGCCGAATCATGAGAGTAGGCTTTTAACTCATTAATCAGAGAAGGAATTTTGCATAACTATTTTTTCAGGTCATTATGGCAATTATGTACCTATTATGCGTGTATGTGTGTGTGCGCGCATGGGATCACCCTTTCTTCAGAATAAATTTCATCCCTACATGCAAAACAAGCGAGAGCAGAGCAATGGTGTAGCAGCCCTGGAGGCCCCTTCCTGTGGCCCCCGTGCTCATGCCATTCCAGCCACGGTGAGCGGGCTCAGCCACAGGATCTTTGCACGAGCAGCCCCTCTGCCTGGGGGGGCTCTTCCTTCAGGCACCTGCGGGACCTCACACCCTCACTTCATTCAGGTCTCGGCCCCTAGTTAGGCTTCCCCAGCCACCCTTGATACAAAACAGCTCCTTCCTCCCACCTCCTAGGGAATTCTGTACTCCTTACTCCACCAGTATTCTCCAGCCCACCCATGTATACATATATATGTTTATGCATATGTATGCATATATATGGAAATGTCTATCTATATGTGTGTGTATATAACTTGGTACAGTCCATCTCCTCCACTGGTAAATAAGCCCTGAGAGTGCAGGGATGCTGTGGCTGCGTCCTCGGCTGTTCACGCTGCAGCCCAGTGGCTAGGACCGTGCAGGCACCCTTGCAGCCAGCCTGTGGATGGGGGCTGAGACCCCTCCGATCAGCCACTCCCATGCCCGGCTTGAGCATGGGGAGGAAACAGGCTCTTTCGAGAGCCTCTGGGTTTTGCTAGTGGGTGAGGCAGCCTCCCTGGTGGTTTCCCAGGGGTTGCAAAATTGACTTCCTGGGGCAGAACAGGATGGGATGCAGGACAGGGACAGTGCCAGCTGTCTCCTTAGGCCCATTCTGTGGCGCAGTGAGTGTGCTTGGGGGCTTTTATTCTTGAAAACCAAGCTTGGGTCTGATTCTCCAGCCAACTCCAACCCCCACTCAGCAAACCCGGTGGCTTTGCAAGAGCCTTTTTAAAAAGGCTCTTTATTTTTTATTAGAGAAGTTGCAGGTTTACAGAAAAATCGTGCAGCAAGTACAGTTCCACCACACTAATGCAAGGTGTTAATAATAGGGGTGAATAGTAAGAGCCTTTTAATATTTTTTTCAGCTTTAATAACTAGGGTCCACTTTTCACGCTCATAATTAGCACCATAGTTAATATTATTATTGCAATTGCCATTGCTAGATGAATAGTCATCACATTCTCTAGGCCAGACATCCAGCTAGCATTGCTTTGCCAATCCCACACCTCCAGTTTCTTTGTCCGAGTTGGGTGAGGTGCCTGCACTTGGAACCTGATGCAAAGATTAATTCCCTGTCTGCCCTCGCCTGGCGCCGGGGCCTGGCTCCACCCTGCCTGGCTGATCTCTGTCCTGGGGGCTTGAACTGATCTGAGGTCACGGAGCGGGGTGGGGGTGGGGGTGGCGGGAACCCCAGGCTTTCCTCCTCTCGCACCCTCTCTAAATTAGCGGCACTGTCTATTATGGACACCAGGGGGCGGTAAAGGCTTATTTTAGAGAGAACAAGGCCAAGCGATATATATATATTTTTTTCTCTCCATTTCTATTGGTGAAAGAAATGACCTGGAAACCACAAACTAGTCCATCTTACAGCCCTAACATAGGAGATACCCTGTGTGCATGGCTCACAGTTTGCAGGGAGGAAACTGATCCCAGGGGGTGAAAGGGCGTTAACTGAGGTCACATGACTAGTAAGTTAGCTGAGCCTGCAGCATCTGTCCCCAGGAGGGCTGTGCCAACACTGCTGCGCTCATAGGAACGGCCCGGGAGCAAAGGGAACAAAAGAAGAGGACGCGATGTCCCTGCAGTCCTGCAGAGGCCCAAGTGGCACCGCTGCTACTCAGACTGCTCACAGGTGAACCCCAATTCAGCCAGCATCTACTGGGCCCAAGAAGGCAAACTCCATGTACCCAGGAACCAGGCCAATGGCAAAGATGAGGGGAGCAGGCTGGGAGGGGCAGCAGGGAGCAGCGGCGACTGCGGCAGCTGGCCGTGGAGGTGGTAACCGCAGGGGCAGCCACAACTCAGGCTCCCTGTTGGAATGCAGATCGGGGTTTTCAGATTTTCCTATTTTTCAACAGAAGCTATAAATCTGTTGGTGGGAATATTCCTGATTTTTAGATGTTCCACATTTTTTTCAACTTAACTCTCTGATCCTTGTGTGTTCTCAATTGCACTGTGAATGGGGAGGCTGTCTCCATCGCTGGCTTATTGGGCTACAGGAGTGTTTGTTTTCTCTTCTGTATTTTTAACCTCAGATCCCATTTAGGGAAAGATCTCACACTGGTTTTGCTGAGCCTGCCCCGATGGAGGTGTGGCAGCTCCCCTTTCTGCTCCCAGACGTGCAGTACCTCACCATCCAGGGCTTATGAATAGCTGGAGATGCTGGAGAAGAGCTGAGCAGGAGCCGTCTCCATATTCTGCTCCCACTACTCTACCCTGTGGGTCTGAGGGCCACGCAGAGGTCCCCAAGGTGAACTATTGGTGTTCAGACAGACACGATAGGGGCATTCATTTTTATTTATTTATACTTTTGTATGCATTGAATGTTTTTAATAACTATTTTTATCTCATCTGGTTTTTCTATGTGTCTGGTTTATGATACACCAAGTGGCTAGGAAAATAGTGCACACATATTGATTATAAATAAATACACCAACATACATTGGGGTGAGGGCTCATGACCGTTTGGGGTGTCCACGTCCCACCATGGGGTTGAGCTGATGCCGGAAAGGGGAGAGAAGAGGTGTGATAAGGAATTGTGGAGGAGGCAGGAGGCATCACAGGATGGTTTCAACCAGTTACCCAAATGCCCAAGTTGTAGAGAAAAGTTTTGTGAGGTGGAAAGCACCACCCAAATGCTAGTTACCAGACTAGTTAAATGCACTCAAAGACATTTTTAAAAGACGCCTTGCCCAGGGCACACACTTACTTATTAAGCGGTGGCTGCTAAAAGCACGGTGGCACCAATGAACCACGGCAGCGCAGGGCGCGCTGATTTACGGGTCTGCTTCCCCACTGCGCTGAAAGCCCCCCGAGGCCGGGGCTGAGCCCGACTGACCTCGAACCTTCCAAGGCAGCCGGGGCCAGCACGGACAAGCCCAGGGCTGAGTTGGTGGAGGTGAAATGATGGAGACAGGACCATTCAGGGGCTCAGGCTCCTCTGTGGGCCTGGCCCCAGCGACGATGGGCTCAGCCTTCAGATCCCCATGAAGCCCTTTCAGAGAAGTCAGTAAAGGAATTACAGGAAGTAAAGGAAGTGCAGGAATTACTGCACTTAGAAAGGACAGAGTGACAGAAATTGCTTTTAAGCGCCGCCTGATGCTGACGCTAAGTGGGAAGACAGACTGCCAAGGAGCTGGGCAAAGCGTGGGGCCAGTGTTCTTTCTGCCACCACCCAGAGAGCAGACTTCCCCAGGGAGGCTCTCTGACCCAGTGTGGGCCTTCAGGTGGACCATCTGGTTCTGTTAGGTGCTCAGAGTCCGAAACCTGGGCTCCAGGATCCTCCTGCCTTTGGGCCTTCACCTGGGGCTTGGTCTCTGCAATGAAAACCGAGCTGGCTGCAAACTCTCATTTCTCTTTGCTCCACCACCTCGGGCACGCTACTCTCAGGACCTCCATTTGCTCATCTGGGAAATGGGCATACTAATAGGGCATGCCTCCGAGGGTCATTACAACCAGTAAATGAGCGCTTTGTGGGTTTACAACCTTAAGGAAACAGGGAGGTTGAGGGGAGGGAGTTGTTGGCTCTTTTCCGAGGACTCCTGAAGAATGAAGAGCCTCAAGAACCCAAGCGCTCAAGAATAATTGTCTGCTGCCTGCCTGAATCATTTGTGCACGAATGGTAGTGTGAGAAAAGCTATTTAAGTCATCTTAATTTGGACTCTCTACTCACATCAGAGGAAAATCTATTCCGGTCATTCTGAAGCCCCAATGTGGCAGGTTGCATTTTCCAAAGATATCCCCGCCTGCTCTGTCTCAACCTCTTCAAAAACTCTGCCGTGAGGCGCTCTTTGCTGGGGACTGCTTATATACTTTTTTCAACTGTGAGCAACGGAAGCGTAAGTTGCTGTGTCTCCAGCTTCTGTCTACTGCCATCAAATGGGCCCATCAGAGCAACGAGGGCAGCGTGCATCCACGAGACGTGTGTGCTGGTTTGAAAGGATGTATGCACCCTAGAAAAGCCATGTTTTAATCCTAATCCCATTTTGTAAAGGCAGCCGTTTCTTCTAATCCCTATTCAGTATTGTATATTTGAATCTGTAATTAGATCATCTCCCTGGAGATGTGATTTAATCAAAAGTGGTTGTTAAACTGGATTAGGTGGAGATGTGTCTCCATTCATTCGGGTGGGTCTCGATTAGTTTACTGGAATACTATAAAAGAGACATTTTGGAGAAAGAAGGAGATTCGGAGAGAGCAGAGAACATCACAGCACCACGAAGCAGAGAATCCACCAGCCAGCGAGCTTTGGAGATGAAGAAGGAAAATGCCTTCTGGGGGGGCTGGAGAGGAAGCTAGCAGACGACGCCGTGTTTGCCGTGTGCCCTTCTAGCCAAGAGAGAAGCCCTGACCGTGTTCGCCATGTGCCCTTCCACTGGACAGAGAAACCCTGAACTTCATCGGCCTTCTTGAACCAAGGTATCTTTCCCTGGATGCCTTAGATTGGACATTTCTATAGACTTGGGTTTTTTTTAGACTTGTTTTAATTGGGACATCTTCTCGGCCTTAGAACTGTAAACCAGCAACTTATTAAATTCCCCATTTTAAAAGCCATTTTATTTCTGGCATGTTGCATTCCGGCAGCTGGCAGACTAGGTGCCTACCATACTTTCGCAGACGGAGATCAGGCTGCTGACGTCTTCCCGGGTGGCCACCAGGTTCTAACCTCTTTTCGGGAGGAGAGGTGCTCGTCGCTGCCAGTACACTGAAACCACTCTGGGAGTTCCACATGGAGGGCAGGGGCTAAGGGCGGGGAGGGGACGCTGTGACCCTGAGCCTCTGACCTGGAAGCAGAATGATTTCTGCAAATGCAGGTCTGAAAGGCCTTGGGGCTCACTGGCTGACTCTCAAACTTTATTTTCCTCTCTTCCCAGCATGCATTTCCTATTTAAACCCAGACTTATTTTTATTTCCCTACCTTTCATTTCTGTTTCATTCCAGAGGGGGAAAAAGTAGTGTTTAATGTTTTTGAGCACCCCCCCCATTCTTTCCACAGAACCCTAAGTCCCGCTTCCCTCATCACTTCCCCCCTAAAACCTACCCTCATCCCAGCCACCTTAACTCTCCTTTCAAATCTCTAATTTTCCTCTTAACAGCTGTTTGAAGAAATTTATTTTTGCACGTTTTCTTTTTGTCAGATGTATCTAACAAGTACGTGTGGAGAGACCTGCTCCCGGGCGCCTCCCTGCCCCCCCACATTCTCTCAGGCCTTCTCTGCTATTTATAATACATCATAGAAGTACCCAGTCTTATAGCCCCTGGCTATGTCTTTCATTTTTTACTTTTTTTTAAAAGCTTTATATATATATTACTCTGTCAAGCTTGTTTGCTGTACAAAAGTCTTTAAAACTATTACTTATATGATGGTGGTATGTCAATGTTATAAAATTATGAAAGAAGAAAAATTTATTTTTGTTACTGGTCTGTTTCATAATTCTTTTTTAAATTGGTATACTGTAAGATAGCTATGCAAAAAAAATGTTACGTGATGCATTTTGGTTGCGGGACGTAATGTGTGATAAACAGTAGAATGTGAAAAGCACAAAGACTTGCCACTCCCCCATCAAGAGAGGGAGGCTGCCTCCAACCCCTGAACTGGGTGGGCCCTGGAGACCACCCCCACCAGAAGAGTGCAGAGGAAGGGATGCTCTAGGGCCTCCGAGGTTCAGTCATAACATGCCACAGACTTCTCTCTTGTTCTCTGTTGGCTCTCACAACCCAGCCACCTTGCTGTGAGGAAGCCCGAGCAGCCCGGGGAGAGGCTTGCGTGGAGAGGAATGGAGGTCTCCAATGGCTGACAGCAAGCGCCAACTTCTAGCCATGTGAGAGCACCATCTTGGAAATGGATCCTTCAGCCCCCGCTGGAACTGTCTGAGCCAACACTACAAAGAACAGAGATAAGTCTTTCCTGCTAAGCCCACGCCAAATTGCTGATGCACGGGCCAAACAAATGAGCGGAGTGATTAGTTACACAGCAATAGGAAACGGACAGACTACTCTCCCTCCTTCCCTCCATCCAGCCGGAGGGTGCAAAGGTCACGGGATCTTACCTAGGCTGCCCTATGGTCAGCAATTACCAATGAGACCCTGACATCCCCGTCTTACCCACAAGGACATCCAGGTCTCCTGTCCCTCAGCTTCTGCGTCACCTTTGGGTGGCGGAATCTTCTGAAAGGCTGGGAACTTTATGGCCGTGCCCTTCCCTTGCCATATTACCATCACCCCACCTCCAACTTGGCTATTTGATATCTTTTTCAGGACTTTCTAGAGTGGTTCTTCTTGTCCCTTTTCTCACCTTCAAAATTCTTGGCTTCTACCTCTGGAATGGATTGAAGAACTTCACAAAAGAAGGAACGTGTCCCTCATTAGAGGTGGCTCTGCTCTCCACCTGGCAAAATGCCCTAGGTGAGTCCCAACAAAGCCTGTGTCCTGCTAGAAGAGAGGGGGAAGAGGAAAATGTTGGGGAACCAATCAGATATGATATTTCAGTAAATAAGCCAGCCATACATTCACTCAATGACAGCGTGAGGCTGCCAGGTGCTGGCGAGTGCTGGTGCTGGCGAGTACTGGGTGCTGGGGAGACAAGATCAGCTAAGTGGCAATGCCACCCAGAGACCCAGGCAAGAAGGACACCTTCCCAGGGCCCTCTGTCCATCCAGAGCCCACATTCCAACCCTCCCAAACCATGCTACAGGCATCTGAGGAGCTAAAATTCTCTGCCTAAATGGCCTGAGTCCAGTTTTAGGGCTCACACAAGCTGCTTCCCCAGACCCCTCCTCCCGAGGATGTACCCCACCCTTGGAGTACGCATCCCTGAAAGGGTGGCCGAGCGGTGGCTGTGGGCAGGGTGGGTGGACAGAATTTGAGTGGTGGGCTGGGGCACCCACATGCCTGATCCTAGCCATGCCTGACGCAGGACTGACCTGGGGTCAGGACACGCGCGGGTGGGCTGAGGGTGGGGGACAAAGTCGACTCTTCTCACGCTGCCATGTTTCCACATAGAACTCCAGAGAGTTCCAAGAATGCTGAATCTGGACATGGCATTTTGGTCATTATAAAGAATATTTGTCAGGGTAGGCGGATGAACGTATTTTAACAGCCTGTTAAATATTTAGACCTCAGGTAGCTGGACCTTAAATGCTCACGTTAGGGTACGTCTGTGGGACTGGACAAGCCCCAGGCTACAAGCGCCTACAGGAAGACCCTCTTGGAGGGGAACCTACCCCAGAAAGGCATGAAACCTACTCCATTCCTGTGCATGGAGACCCATTGTGAGTAGGACCTCTTGATGAGGTTACTTCAGTTAAGGAGTGGCCCACCTCAGTGAGGATGGGGCTTAACCCTATGACTGGGGTTCTTCACAAACAGCATGAAATTCAGACAGACAGAGAGAAAGCCAGAGGGAGCAGCCCGAAGCTGAGCATCAATGGAACCCGGAAAAGAAGGGAGAGAACAGGAGACATTGCCATGTGCCTTGCCATGTGACACAGTAAGGACCAAGGATTGCCAGCAGCCAGCCCCAGAAGGCCACGGCCTTTGGGAAGAAAGCACTGCTTTGATGACTTCATCTGGAATTTTTCCCAGCCTCAAACCGTGAGCGAACAAATTCTCATTGTTTAACCTGCCCCATTTTATGGCAGTTCCTTGAGCAGCTTAGAAACTAAAACAGGGCTGCAGAGGATGGTGGGGAGCATGGCAGGGATTCCAGCAGCTACCTGCGGATGGACCCTCCCTGCTGCACAGCTGCCTCTACCTCTAATCCACAGAGGCAGAGACAGGAAAGGGCAGCAGATGGACTACTGGGAGACACCATCTTTCTGGGGGAAGAGCGGCTGTTGGGCTCCAGCTGTTTTGCCAGCTGCCAGGCTCCATCACGAACACCCCCTGCTTAGGTGGGATGGGGGTGGGGATGGGCCAGGGTGGAAGGGGAGGGTACACTTATGCCCACTTTGCAAGGTTGGGTGGGGTAGAAAGATGGAACCCAGTCCAAGACGGGGCAGCATCAACATCCTCTGGGGACCTGTTAGGGTCTTGACTTCTTGAGGGGTAGGTGGTGCCCTCTGGGAGTAGGGCAGCAGAGAGGGACATTGCTGGGCTTAAAGGATCTCCAGCCCCACTCCCGTACCTTCGTGTGGAGATTGTGTGGAGACTTTTTATTGGAAAGAGAACATTTGCTGAGCATGCACCACGTGCAAGCATTTTACCAATGTCACCACATTTCATCCCCCACGGCCACTGTCAAGATTGAGATGATTTCCCTTTCCAGGACCCATCCCAGACAGGTTTTAAGTACCTTGTGCTGGCCACAAAGCTAGCAGAGGCTGCCTAGGACTGTGCGACCCCCAGCACACCCTAACCTCCCCACCAGCTGCTAATCGGTGGTCTTCAAGCTCCAGCTGCTTCTGAATCACCTGGAGGCCTTTTCAGAACAGGTTGCCAGGTTCCGCCCCCAGTTTCCGATTCAGGAAGTCAGGGACCGGGCCCCAAATTACACATTCCTCACATGACGTTCCTAGATGATGTTGATGCAGCCTGGTCCCAGCACCACGCTTTGGGAACCACACTGCAGGGCTGAGATCAGCTCCCCACGCCACCCCACCCATGCAAAAGAGCAGACTCACATCCCCTTCACAACGGCGTGCTTGTGAGATGCCCATGAGATAATGCAAGCAAAAGCGCTCTGTCAGCTGCACAGCTCCCGGTCATTAACCCGGGAACCTGCAGAGCTGGTCCCCTGGGGTCTGGGACTGCAAAGACCTGGCATGCGGGGCGTGACAGCCGTCTGGAGGTCTTTGTGCAGCCCACCTTAATGCTGGGTCTCTTCTCCTGGGAGAAGGCCAGCTCCTGGAGGCGCCAGCAGCCCCTCCTGTCACCCCCTCACTGGCCACCCCGCCTCCCTCCCTCAGGCCGCCTGCGGGCACTGCGTGTCCGGGGCCGGTCCGGGCGAGCCCGGGCAGCCACAGGCCTGCGATTCAGGGCCCGGGGCTGGATCTCGCTCAGCACCGCCTGGAGTGTGAGACGCAGGGCCCGCGACTTCCCTGTACTAAGCCCCAGACTGCTCGGGAGTCAAGTGGGCGTAACGTGAACGCCGTCTGCCCGGGACCGCGGGAATCCAAGGGCCAGGGCTTCTCAGGGCGCCGGGCGTCGAGCCCGCTCCTGCGACGGCCCGGTAAGCGGGGGCTGCTGGTACTTCCAAAAGGTGCCGGGGCCGAGGCCGCCGGGGGATCGGCGCCCGGGCCTGGAACGCAGCCGCCCCCACGCCGCTCCCGGCTGCGCCCGGACGCGCCCGGCCCGGAATGCCAGCGTGGGGCCGAGGCCGTCCCGCCCCGGGCTGGGGTCGGCGGGGCGGGGCCGCGGAGGGGACGGGGCGGGGCCTCGCCCGGGGAGGGCCAGGGGGCGGGGCTAGCCCCGGAGGCGAGGGCGTAGGAGGGGGGCGGGGGAGGGGGGAGGGGCTAGAGGGCGTTGAGCCCCCCCCACCCCCAGCTCTTCCGCGGCCTGACGGGTGGGGAAGAATGAGGGGGGTCGAGGCGGGGCGCGGGGACCGTTAGGCAGGGCCGTGAGTGGGGGGCCCCGCGCCCAGCGGGCCTGGACGGGCGGGGAGCAAGACGCCACCCGGCAGGGCCGGGGACGGAGCTGCCGGGGCCAGAGTCGGCGGCCAAGGAGGCAGGGCCAGGGGGCGGGGCCACAATCCGGCCGGACCCGGGACGGGCCGACTGGCGACGGGAAACCCAGTGGGTGTGGCCCGGGGCGGGGCCTCCGGGGGCGGGGCCTGGCCGAGGCCTCCGCGCTCCCCGACGCCGCCGGGAGGAAGCCGCCGAGGCTGAGCTCAGCGCTGCGCAGTCCCACTCCGGCTGGGGCGCGAGCGGAAAGCGTAGCCAGCAGGTGAGAAGCCCGCGGGGAGGCCGGCCGGACCACCGGAAGCAAAGTTCGCTTTCGTTCCCCGCCTCCCAGAACTGGGCCGGGCTGCGTTCTGCAAGTGGCAGGTCGAGCGCGGAGGCAGCTGGTAGGTGAGAAGGGACATTGCGCATCTCGCCCCCCGCGCCGTCCTGCCCCCTTGATTCTCCCTCTCCGCCATGCACAGACCCTGTGACCCCGGGCCTGGCTCTGGGACTCTCGGGTTCCTGTAAAAGGAGGTGGTTGAACCAGGTGAACCCCATGTTCCCGTTGTCCTTTCTCACCAAAGCCGGAAGGTGAGGGCTGGCAGGTGAGAGCCGGCTGCGGCTCAGCCACAGGTGTTGGCGGCAGCTGCCGCTTCTTTCCCTGCAGAAGGGGGCTGTGCTAAGTGAACTCTCCAGGAGCGTAAAGCGAATTGTCTTAAAGGTCGCAGGAGTCCCTCCACTGGGGCTCGAACCCAGAGCGCTGGGGAAGGACACCCCCAAACTGGGGAGGTACCTGCACCCCTCCTCTGCCCCGTCTCTGAGCGCTCAGCTGAGCCTGGCCCCCTGAGACTTCAGATGGGAAACTCAGTGGGATTTGCAGCCACTTCCTGGGGCTTTACTAGGTGAGCTGGCCTGACAGGCCCAGGGCGGAAACGAGAGGCACAGGTTCTTATCCGGGTGAGTGGGGAGAAGGGAAAGCCCAGCTGGTTGTCCAGCCCTAGGGGCACTTCCCACATGACTCAGGTTAGTTTTGTGCCTGTGGAGAGAGCTGGTAGGGTGTAGTAGCTGGAGAGCCTAGTGCACTAGTCAGGGCCTTGAGATTTGGGCTCATGGGTTCCTCTCCCCTCCATGCAGCAGTTTCCTTATCTGAAGACTGGGTAATGACAGTACTGAAGGGTAGCAGAGGGGACTAAGTAAAATAATGTGTGCACAGTGCTTAGCAAAGTGCCTGGCACTGGGGGGCCCCGCTACATGGCAGCCTCCCTGATGTGGGTGGACAGGTGATGGGCGGGCTTCCTGCCGGGGATTGAGCCTACGTTTTGGAGGGCCAGAGGCTCGCTGCAGTTCATCCTGACGTTGTATGGGACAGCCAGCAACTGCCATCTGCCACCAGCGTCAGCCTGTCTGGTGGGCAGGAACTGTGTCACCTGGACAGAGAGTAGCAGTGTTTTCCATCGTCTTGCCTGAGCCTGGTGGGTATTCAACTCCATAAGCTGCACATGCTTACTGAGCACCCACTGTATACTGGACTCAGAGCTAGGGGGTGCAGAGGGCAATCAGCCAGACCTCACCTTGAGTTGCCGACAGTGAGGGCTCCCCCAGCACCCCCGTGCCCCTGCAGGAGAGGATAACTCACGCCCAGAGCCAGGAAGGATTTCATGAGTCTGTACTGTCCTCATGGCTGGAATCCAGCTCTTCCTTCGCATGCCCGGTGGAGGGTGGGGGTGGGGCAGCGTGGGCACCTGTCTTTCCTGAGCAGGAGGTGCCCCAGGGTGCTGCGTGTGCCCGCTGAGTCTCTGGCGGAGACTAGCCATCCCTCTTAGAAACAGCTGGAAAGGACGAGGAGACAGAGTTGGAAGGTTGCACTGAGTGGAGGAGACAGTGTGTGGCTACGGGGGCAGGGCGGGGGTGGCGGATTCCGAGTTGGTGAGACTTGAGCCTAACTCTCTGTCTGGACTCCAAGTCCTGTGGAGCTTAGATCAACGTGGGGACACTGACTCCTCTGTCTGAGCATCTGAGCTGCGTAAGATTAGAGTTTGGCACGGTGGGGAGGGTGAGGGCTCAGCAGGTGGTACTTTGGTGGAAAGGAGAGGATGTTCATTTCAGATAGTGCCTATTAAACATCCAACGGAGAACCGCCTCCTCCCGGCTCTGCATGGTGAGTGACAAGTGATGACACACTGTCCCCACCCTCTAAATTGCTTACCATCTGGGAAGGGGCTTAGATAAGGATACCAGTGACCCTGAGACATGATAAATGAGGAAGGATTGATGGGATCTGGAATACTGAATAAGGAAGTGTTCTGGATGGCCCTTAAAGATTGGGTTTCAGCAGCCAGAGCAAAGGCCGTGTTCCAGGGAAAGGAAAATTCCTCGGCAGAAGCAAGGATGTCAGAACGTGCAGGGGGTTCTCGAGCAACTTCTCGGTTGATCAGTCTGGCTGAAGAACTGGGGCTTTGCGGGGAATGGGAAGTGAGAATGGTTGGATCTGCTTGTGGAGGGCCTTGAATGCCAGGATGAGGTGTTGCATTTGACTCATAGACAGTGGGGAGCCATTGAAGGTTTTTGAGCAGGAGACTGACATATCAGAGCAGCACTTTTGGAAAGGCAGTTTGTGCTAGAGGTGCTGGGATGGAGGCTCGGCGGTCAGGGGAGACTGAACCAATGCCTTTGGTGATGGTGTGGGCAGAGAAAGTGGGGCCTGAGTGGCTTTGGGGATGTCTGCAGCTGGGGGCTGAAGGAAGTGACACCAGCTGTGGGAAGGGAAAGGCACCGTCAGGAGTGGTGGGGGAGCCAGGGCAGCACGGGGGGAGGAGTGTTCCAGGGCACACCTGCCTTCCTTCCTAATTGCTCACCCAGCCGAGGCCCTGGCCTATAGCAGGGAAGGTGGGAGATGCTGAGGATGGTGACAGGTGCTGAAGGCGATGGGAGGGGGGGCATCCAGGGAGGCCCTCGTGGTTGCCTGTGAAGAGGAGGCATCTTCAGGGAGTGGGGGCAGCTTGAGGAGGCCAGCAGTAGGTTTGGAGTGGGGTGGGTGGAAAGAAGGGCCTGTGGGTCTTCCCCTCCCAGCGCCGGCCCAGGGAGGGCAGGGATGAGATGTCAGCTCCGGCAGGGGGACCGCAGTGGAGAGGGGTGGTTTCCCAGTTATTTCCCCTGGGCTCCTCTGAATGTCCTGCGGTGCTGGGGCAGCCCCGTCTCGCTTGAGGCCTCAGACTTTTGAGCCACAGTGTGGAAGCTGGAGCGCTTTCACGCCAAGCTCTGGTTTTGGCATGGCCCTTGCTGCGAACCGTTCCGGCCGCCTGCCTCCTCTTCTCCGGGGTGGGGGCGGCGATGACTTAATCAAGAGGATCAGACCAGGGTCCGTCTGTCAGGAGCTGGCTCTGCGGGAGGGAGGGAGGGAGGGAGTGCCTGGCTTCTCTGGGGGGCAGGGCTGGGGGGCTGGGTGAAGCTCAGCAGGAGCCGCCCTGCCTGCCGGCTTCCCCCCTCCAAGCCTGGGCTTTGCCCGATCTTGGGTGTGGGCCTCCGAATCTGCCCCATTGTCATCTCTGGGGGCTGCTTTGCCCCCACCCCAGCCCCGGGGTCCCCCACGAGGGGAGGGGAGGGGCCTGCATCTGGTTCCCGGAGTTAGTTCCCAGGGCTGCTCTAGACGCCTGTGCCGCTGGGGGAGCGGAGGCCCTTCTCCTTGCCGGCTTCCCAGCCCTGCTCCGTGAACGGCCACAGGGGCTTCTGCACCCGGGGGTCTGTCTTATGTAAAGTAGGGCCCAAGTGAACACACACGCACACACACACACACACACAAACTCACTCACTGCTCACGGTCTCAGTGCACAGAGGAGCCGGGAGGCGCCTCCCAGAGGACAATGTGTAGTCCCACCTCCTCACTCTTGCTTTCCTGGTTCCACCGGAGCATGCTGGTGACGAGCGGCATCTCAGAGGTAGAATCTGGGTCCTTTCCATTCCTAGCGTGCGGGACCGTTACCGAGCCTCAGTTTCTGAATCTCTACATTGGGGCTAACAACGGTAACTCGCTCAGCAGGTGACGTGAGGATAAAATGTAAAGAACAATGCGAGTGGAGCGCTTAGCCCTTTTGTGTGTAGCACACAGTAAGTGCTCAATAAATGGGCGCTGTTATTTTCTGCAGGTGGCTGGTCTTTCAGGGCTCACACCAGGCGGGGTCTCTGTTGCCCAGAGCACCCACCGTTCTGGACACAGTCTGCACCGTGTGTGTGTGTGTGTGTGAGAGTGTGTGTGTGTGTGTGAGAGAGAGAGAGAGAGAGAGTGCGTGTGTGTGTGAGAGTGTGTGTGTACCCCGAGACGCTCATCATTTCCGGCTGTGGGCTGCTCCCCACTTTTCCGGGGGTCAGGTTTAAGTTTCCTGAGGGGGGAATGGGTTGAGGGTTGATGACAGACTTTCCCCAAACCGCCCCCCCCCACCCCTTCCCTCCTCTGTGCTGGGCTCCTCCTGGGTCGTGCTGCTGGCTGGGGCATGGGTGTCCCTGGGACATCTCCTGGGCAGGAACTGCCCTCTCCGTCTCCTTGATTCATGGCATGAGACCTGGCACCCAGCAGGCACTCGAGGAATGGTGGCTGAGTGAGTGAGTGATTCTCCTCGGGGAGTCTCCGTGCCAGGCACTGGGAGACTCCTTGGCAAAGTTGGAGCCGGGGGCCAGGGTCTGGATGCCCCTGCTCTGCCCCCAGGCCTGCCCCCCACCCCCACGGCAGGGAGGCGGGAGCAGGCCGGGGATTGCTGGGCCCTCCTCCTGAGGCCTGGCCTCTCCCCTGTTGGAAGGAACAACGCACTTCCTCCAGCCCCAGCCCGGCGAGGGGCCACTCTGGCCCTTAGTGAACCTGATCAGCCAGAAAAGACGCCTCTGAGTCAGCAGTTACTCCAGAAGGTGCGCCTGCCCCGAGGGGGCTGGGGAGGAGGGCTGGGGGTGCAGTGGAGGTGCCCTGCAGGCACCGCTTCCCCACCACTGTCCCGAGGGGATGGGCAGCTCCAGGGTACACCTCTGCTCCCCCACCCCTTTCTTCCCCTGTGCTGCTGGGTTAGGGGTGACCTGGGATGGGAGACGGTCAGAGTTCTGGGCCTCAGCTCATACAGCCAATGCAGGGAAGTGGACAGAGCGCGGGGGGCTGGGCGTTCGGAAGCCTCCGTGCCAGCCTGGGCTCGGCTGTGGGGCTGCAGAGTGACTGGCCAGGGAGGTGAACCTTTCCTTACTCTTCAGGCAGCAAGTGCTCTGGGAGCCTGCCTGGGACCCTCTGGGCCTGGGAGAGCGGGGAAGGGGCTCCAGGCGGGGTCAGGGGCTGAGAGCTGGGGCTCCAGGCAGGGTCAGGGGCTGAGAGCTGGGGCTCCAGGCGGGGTCAGGGCTGAGAGCGGGG
>PVIY010038895.1:0-23552 GCA_004026745.1 Myrmecophaga tridactyla
CAGGTAGTTGCATCTTGTTTGCAATCAATTAAAAAATATTTAATTAAAGAAATGGCAAATGTGTCAGGCAAGAACTGTTTCAAGTTCTTCCTGGGTCATGTTCAATTGTTCCTCCACCTTCATTGCCCTACATCCCAGGTGTTGTGTGCTCCTCATCCTACAGAACAGTAATCTCCTTCTGGACTGTATTCACTCCTGATGGTCAGAGATCTTGATCATCTGGAGGTTCACTTTTTTCCCTGATGCCCCAAAATCTCTCTCCATATGGCCATCTTTCCTTCAGGCTTATAGGTCTCCAATATTAGATCCAACCAACCAAGCAAACATGTGTAAACTATCTTTCCTTTCTTTTATCTACTCTCTCAATATCTATCTCTTCTTTGTAAGCTGATCCACATGACCTCAAACTCAACAAAATTATATTTAGCAAAACTTTCTAAAAGCAACTTACCCTCTTATAGTGTATTTCTTGATAAACAGTAGTACCATGTATCCAATCATTCAAGCTAGAGCTAAGGGTTTTCCTCTCTATCTTCATGACATCCTCCACAAGCAAGTCCTGCTTTTTGAAATATAATCTGCCTCTCAAATTCCTGATATAATTTCTTGTTTTCACTACAACTTGTATTTGTTGTCTCAAAGTCACTCACATTCTTATATAAAATTTGAAAATATAGAGAAAATCTTAAATAATAACCTCTGAGAATGTGGGTTATAGGTGACAAGGGAAAAAAAGAAGTATTTGAATTTAATATGAATGTCCAACTTGAGGCTGGAACTCAGAAATATGTGGCAGTATAACTCCTTCCTCTTCTCCCGTCAGATCTCAGTAGCTCCATTTCCAGGGGAGAAATGCTAGATGAGATAGTTCTGTTATAATGTGACATATGCATTTTTAAAAATCACGGTGCTATGCAAAATCACACAATAAAAAAAAGAGCACTTCAGGGAAAAAAATTAGGTAAGGGTCACAACTCCAAAGCTTTCTCAGTAACATATTTTTTAAAGTAAATTAAAATGGTAACACAGTTCTACAGTCAAATGACAAGTTATGCATAAATACTGTAATAAATGTATCACTTTAACTCAGAATAGATCTGGCATGTACTTGCATAAGTGGCCATTGTGACAGATACAACATGGAAATTATTGTAAAATTGTGGATGGAGTGTTATATGAAATTGGATGGAAAGAATTAACACCAGACATGGGAGGATGTGGCTCATAATGTAGTTGAAAACTCAGGTGGTTGATAGAAATTTGAAGTGTGTAGGCATGTTTTGTATTTCCTTACAAGGTTTTGTCCATGTGGGTGAAATTTTCCATGTTCACTTAGTGTTTCTTGCAGACAAAATTGTGCATAAGCAGATGCAAAATGTGCAGCTATTTTGAATGGAAAAGAAAATGCATAAAGATCATAACAATCTTTGAAGTTAAAAGAATAGAGGAAAGGCAGTTAATGAAAAAGTGATAAAGTGATGATGTGCGCCTTGGAAGATGACAATTCTTTGTTTACCTAATAGAAAAGAGGAAGGTTGAAGATGACAATGGTACCATCTTCCATGCACCAATGGTGTGATTTTACAGTGTGCATTTCTGCAACCTGTAGTGGTAACTGTGCCTTCAGGGAAAAGCAATTTTATACCTAAGGAAAGAAGGGAGAAACATTTGATTAAAAGAGATTCAGGGACAGAGGATTCAGAAGGGGGGAAAAGAACAAAGTAATCATGAAGACAACAATATGGGAAACAATAAATAATCAAAGAGACTTATTGCTTTGAGTGTTGACTTGGTTTAACAGAACAACGTAGTGTGTCCGATCAATCTATGAACAGATGTCCTGGTGGGATTAACCTCAGTTTTCTCCTGTTATAACCTACAGTCTTCTGCTTCTGAGAGAATTTTGTTCATTTAGGTAAGGTTTTCAGTGGAAACAGCTCTCACTTTGTTTTAGAAATGTTGAGTAAGCTAAGTGTGTGGATGTATTTGTGTGTGTGTAATTATGTGTTAAAGGAACCATGGATTAATTATGCTTTGAGAAACTGACATAGATTCTATTCCAGCAAGCACATTAAGCATAATCATCATTTAATTAATGAAGAACTAGTAATTGGAGTAAAAATCCCCAAATAAGGGACTTACTGCACATTTTCTTGAACAGTAAGATTGTGGTTGCTTATTCTCAGCATTTCCTTCTGTTACTAAAGATGAAAACTTGGGTAATATGTCCAATACTTGACAGAAACTAACACTGGTGCCCTATAACAGTTACTTGACTTCATGCTAATCAATTAATGTATGTATTTGTAACTCCTGAGGCTAGTGGTTCACATTGATTACTTTTGCATCTCTAGGACATAAATGATCAAACAACTAATACAACCACTTAGAAAATATCTGTTAAATTAATAAAAATGAAATACTAGAGCTTATCGATGATATATCCTAGCCATGTATTGGATAACATCTTTAAGAGCACGTTGCTGGCAAGCATGGTTTTCTATTTCTGTCCAAGATCTGAAAGACTGAAAGTGCCATCATGCATCATGGGAAAAGAGTAGGATAGAATTATTGCAAGGAGAATATGCTATGTGACATCTTCCATACATGGAAATATATTTTATTGAGAAGCCCTTCAGGAATGGACAAAACCCAATGGATAGAGTATAGAAACTTAATATATTAGTAGATAATATATATTAATTATATTTTAGTAGATAATTAAAAGTAAGTGTAAAGGGAAACTATATGCAAGTTGTTACTATTCAAAGAAGTGAACTGTGCTAAGAAAATAAATCCTGAACTTTCAGGTCACTAGTCATCTCTTTCACTCCAGAGTCTGAGAGAAAATAAACGAAAGGTGTTGCAATTCAGAGCACTGTCAGGAAATGGAGAGACACACTTAAGACACATAAAAGGCTCTGCCCTTTGACATATATGACTTAAGACATGCTTAAGCACTTTCGGGGGACTGATTCCCTTCACCTTTCCAAATACTTCAGTTATATTTACCTTTCCTTGAAATTAGAGGTTTCGTCAGTACCCTCTAGAGAGTAAACTGGAGAAAGTTTAATGTCTTGACTCCACAATGGTGTTGTATAAAGGCTATAACAAATGTGTGCATTGACTTTTTAAAAACTCAAGCACTTCCATACTATAACTCTCATAGTTATAGTAAGTCTATACTGATTTTTAAATATAATT
The DNA here is from genome assembly GCA_004026745.1 of Myrmecophaga tridactyla. Classification (NCBI taxonomy): domain Eukaryota; kingdom Metazoa; phylum Chordata; class Mammalia; order Pilosa; family Myrmecophagidae; genus Myrmecophaga; species Myrmecophaga tridactyla. Next base: position 3,205 of record PVIY010038895.1, read on the forward strand.
AAAACTCTTCTAAATGTTGAAATATAATGAGGAAGATAGCAGCATCAATAGTAACAACATTTTGCTTTCTTATGATGATGAGTCCTTTTATTTTATTTTATGTAAAACAGATAGCAACTTAGTGACAAACAAATGGGTTTTGTTTTGTTTTGTTTATTGGTTTTGCAAAAGGTGGAGCAAAAGGGGTACAGGGATGCTTTAAATCTTTGTTAAACCAAGTGCTCACTGAAGCTCCTCAATGATACTCTACTAAAGTATTTAAGACGGTAATTTTAATTTACCATTGCATAAAATAATCACTAACTCAGAACTAATGGTCATTTGACATTTTTTAATTTAAAATATTTTATGTAATCTTCCAATAAAGGCATTTTTTATCTATATTGCAGAGCAGTGTTGAATTATGAAGATTATATTGTAGATTATATAACTGCAAGTTTGCATATTATATTTCATTTTAGAGATTGGATTTTAACAAAAGTATGTTAATGGAATTATGAAAATAAACTGCCCATTATGGGAGCTTCATCAGGTAGGGTACAAGGTGTGGCTTTGTAACACAGAAGCTCCAACATGCCATGGCTTAGACAAATAATATGTATTATCTTATTTCTCAGTCCTCTGGTACATCATTGAGAGCTAATAGATCAATTTTCACCTTGAGGACCAAAAAGATATTCCAATTTTTAAGCAGTAGGAAGTGGGATACATGCCAAGAGAGTGCAATGCAAAATTATTAAAAACATGGATCAAAGTGACTTACATCAGTACTCTTCACATACCATTGGCTGGAATGTGGTTACATGATTACAAGTGTTTAGCATGGCTAAGAAATGGAGTAACTCTTTGAGAAGTCATGTGTCTATTTTAGACTTGAGGGTTTTATTATTGAGAGGGAGACGAAGGAGGGAGATGGTGGGAAGGAGGGCAGGAGAGAGAGAGAGAGAAATGAATGCTGGTGGATCATGAACAGTCTTTGCCAAAGAACTACTATCACACTGCAAGTTAAGGTCCTGTTTCTCCTCCTCATATCTTCCCTTCGTGGGTCTCAAGAACAGATTTTCTATTGGTGCATTCTGCTTTAACATTTTAAATTTGGGAGAAAATCCTTTCTTCCATAGTGATTTTCTAAATAAGATACACTTTCCATTTTATATTTACCTAAGATGGTGATCCGGCTTCCTGATTCATATTTAAAAATATGAAGAATGACCACACTCAATTTTGGATAACAAATTTGTTAACAAACTATATTAACAAAACCGTTTATTCTTCTCATTTAAATCATATTTCTGTGTCCCCAGAAGCTGAAGGCTATTGAACACTTACGCCAAAAAGACTCCAGAAGATGCTTAATGTAAGGAAATGTATTCTATTTGGCCAGAGGTAAAATATAAATTCAATCAAATATGTAAAATTTAGGGACATTATGCTCTCACAATTTTAGCTCTCATAAACATGCATTTGGAAAGGCTGATCACTTGCCAACTTGTTTCATTTAAGTGAGAATTTAAATCAAGAATATGCCAAATAAATAAATGAATAAAAATGAATATGCAATAATTTTTAAAACATTGCATTAATTTGGGAAAATATTAAAAAGATATGAAGATGCAATAAATATAAGTAAAACATGTCAACCTGACCAGAACTTATTGGATTTAATTATATGGTAGGAGAAACAGACTCTATCTTACAGGACTAAAACATATTATATAATAAACCACACTAGTAATTATCACTTAGAAAGAAAGCACGACATCTAAAGAAAGAGCAGTCAAATTTTGAAAAAAAAAAATTATAAATTCTGGGAATTTTTGAAATGATGGGACATCTGTTATTTTGAAATTTCTAATCTTTGATGGTTGATGTATAAGTACATCAATTCAAACCATTAATAATACAAGTAAGACCAAAATTAGCTGTCCTTTCCTAATCTATTTCCTCAAATAACAGTAAATTCAAATACAGTATTGCATTAATTTATTTTTTAAATTAGATCCTTAACAGATCTGAGATATTAATATATCCAAGGCAGAACTTATATTGATGTGCCAATATTTGTATCCATCACAAAGTAATACATTCTCTTTTATATATTTATATTTAATGCATTTTACAATATGTGTTTTAAAATATCTGTTCTCTAATGATCCATAGTTTTACTTTCTTTGAAGCCATTAATAGTGGTGAAAATTAAGTTATTTTTCTGCTTTCTAGAATACTGCCTTCAGCAATATATATTTTCCAACAACATATATGATATTAAAAGCATCTTAAATATAGTATTCCATTAAGTGACTTCTAATGCTCATATTTAATGAACAACCATAAGAAATAAATGAGTTTTTAAATTATTATGGTGGAAGTTATGTTTACTAGTGACCCATTTTCAGATATTGTGGATCAGCTTGCAACAAAAATCATTTAATATGACCAGTAACTTTACTGAAAAATTATTTTGGACATATAATTGGCAATACTGTAGTTTCTAGGGAGATATTATAAAGAAATCCATGGATGGTATTTCAGCCATACTCTTGCATAAAATGTCCTATTTTCAGGTATTCAAAAGTCTACTCCATCAGCTACAAATTTTACAAGTAAAGTGGTTATATTATTGTTTTGGTTCACTAATGCTGCTGGAATGCAATAGACCAGAAACAGATTGGCTTTTACTAAGGCAATTTATTAGCTTACAAATTTACAGTTTTAAGGTCATGAAAATGTCGGAATTAAGGCATCAACAAAAAGACACCTTCACTCAAGAAAGGTTGATCATGTCCGGGGGTTTCTCTGTCAGATGGGAAGGCACATGGCGACATCTGCCTGTCCTTTGTTCCCAAGTTTCATTGCTTTCAACTCCTGGTTCCAGTGGCCTCCTCTCTGAGCTTCTGTTTCCAATCATCTGCTCTCTGTGTTGACTTTTCAAGCATTTATGCTTTCTCCAAAATCTCTCCCTCTTAAACAACTCCAATAAGTTAATCAAGAGCTACCTTGAATGTGTGGAGTCACATCTTCATGGAAACAAGCTAATCAAAAAGTCCCATCCACAATAGGTTTGCATCTACAAGATTGGATTAGAAGAACATGTCTTTTCTGAGATACAATTTTTTTTCTGTTTACTAAAATAAAGAACATAAAATGTGTTGGTTCAACAACATGAATTTATTGGCTCACAATTTCAAAACCTAGAAAGCTTGCTTCCTCCCAGTGTTTGTTTCTTCTGGATGGCCATCTGCTCTTTGGGGTCCCTTGGCTTTTACATGGTAATGTATATTCATAGCAGTACATATGGCCACCTCTTTTCCTTTCTCTCCTGTTTGTTGACTTCCAGCTCTGGCTACTCCCTGTGGCTACTCTTTCTCTGTGCAATTTATTTTGCCTATAAAGATTTCAACCATATTGGATTAAAGCTCAGCCCCATTCAGTTTGGGCATTCCTTAACTAATATCATCTTCAAAGGATGTATTTATAAATGTGTTCATACCACAAGAGGAGGGGTGGAACTGAAAGTGCTTTTGTAGAGGACATGATACAACCCACAACAGTGACTAAAAAAATTGGATTCCAGTACTTTCATATTGCTTTTATTTTTACATGCATAAATGAATTTAGAAATAAAGAATGCCAGATTTTTAATATTGGAAAACAATGCCTTTTTTGGAAATTGTCTGTTTTTATTTTCTAAAGAAAGAGAGCTGATAATATTTGTGACAGTATTTCTTTTACACAGTACCCATGATCTTTCACCCAAACTAAGCATTCACTAAGTTAACTTATAATTTATAATACAATTCACTAATGAATAAATAATATTCCCAATTTTGTGTATTAACTTGAATTTTGTATGCTCATTGGAAACTGCCTAATAATCTAAATTTATGATGTAAAAAATGCTATACAGCTAATTTTTAAATTTATTTTATAACTTTATGCTCATCAAGTTTTAAAGTCCAGTGATATTATATGTAACTATAAATTATAATTTTTAAATTTGGCATCATGCATTAATTTTAGTTTGACGCTTTTCAACTCATTGTGAAATTATTTATGTCTTTCCTGAATCTGTCCCCTTTTTCTTAAAGTGGCATGTTTTCTCTCCTGATAAAATACTTTAACTATAACAATAGAAGACAAATAAAATAAGTACATATTTTTAAAGTAACTCATAGAAAAAGTCACAAATAAAACAGGTTAATTGAAGATTTACTTCAATTTTCATTAGAAATGACCTGGTATATACTTTATTTTCCTAGAAATACAGAAATACAGACACAGCCAAAGCAGACTTTTGGAGAATATTATCTTTGAGTAGACGCATAAGTAACTGAAAATAACACAGGGGACCTGGATTGACTTTCTTTGATTCTGAAAATTCTTTAGTAATGCAAATTTAGGCAAGTTATATACCCAAGCTCTGACTCTTGCTGCATTTGCAATAAAGAATATTTTTCTGTTTACCTCATCAATTCAATAAAACTCTCAATTTCATTTTAAACATCATATATGTACTAGGAGTTATCATGATCTACTTAGAAATAAGACAGGGTCTCTATCTTCCAGGTCATAGTAAATGCTTCCAATCTGGGACAGAAGCTGATACGGGTGGTAATAGGTGTGAAACACAGTGACAAGAACAAGTAAATAACTGGTATCTTAAGTTCTGCTTGGGAGATATGAGATGGTTTTTTGAAAGAAATTGTATTTAGGCCTTAGCAAATGTATAGATTTCAATAGATATATGGGAAACATTTTGTAGAGGTTTTGGACCAAAAAGTGGAAGAGAACAGTAGGTATACTAGGAGATAGTAAATAAATCAATGGAATTGAAATGTTTGGTTAGTGGTTTGAAAGAGGGAAATGCAGCCTTTAATCACTTTAATGGATCCGATAAATGAAGGTGATGATCAAATTTTGCAAAAGCACAAATGCAAAGGGGGTTTTGGTGTTGTTGTTGTGGTTTTAAGAACAATGATGACCATGAGTTTTGGGACATGAGGATGTCATCATTAGGAAGCTGGCAATGTGCGTGATGGGTTAAACAGTGCAGAACCCTCAGACATGTCACACTGTCATCTAAAGTATGAGTAATCAAAATTAAAGACTATAATGGTGGAAAAAAAACTATTTTAACTGCAAAAGAAAAGTACATATTCTCTTTTGAGGGTTGAAGGAGCATAAATAAAATATTGCTCACTAGACAAATAAATAAGTGAAAGCTATACATGAATTGCCAATAGATCGACAAAGTAATTCACCATTTGTAAACTGGTATTGCTTTAAAAAAAAGGGCATCTTAAGATTTTTGGGAATTTTTGGTCATTTAAAATGCTTTTTAAGGGTGTTTAATAATTATTACATTTAGTACTACTTATTTTGTGGCACCATTTAAAAATAAATATATTATAGGATTTCTCATTTGAGGGAAATATAATTATTTATATTTCCTCCTAGCAGAATAATTTAATTACCCAAAGAAATAAATAATGCAAGGATGCATGTTGCTGTTTAATTAAATAATAAATACCAAGCTGAACAGGATTTAAATTATGTGAAAGTAAATGTGAAATATGTAAAAATAAATGCATCATTAATTTGCATTCAATCCCAAATAATAGATTTATTTATTTTTAAAAGCCTTCCAGAATTGAATCTCAATTTTTTAACCTATAGTGCTTAATCCCATCCTTATATGTATATCAAATATTCAATATGTTCCACTTATTCTGGGAGCTAAATTTACCAGGTAAAATGCATGACTGTCTATACTTCAGAGTTCTAGATCTTGCAAATTCTTTAATAAATTGGGCCCTAGGAAGAGTAAAATGCATATTAATCAAATATTACAATACCTGTAACTCTTATTATGGAAGATTATAGATTAAACAATACTCTACGCTTAAGACTATAGGTCACCATGACTTATGCAGTAATTGCAAAAATTAAGTATAATAGTCTCATTACATTGAACAAAGCTTGAAACGTATGGTTTTATACCTTGAGAGATTTTGGCTCAGACTTAATTCTCCGTGATTTTGAATTGTATCAGTTTATGGAGAATAATATCTAGTAGTAATATTTACATTTTTTTTCTTCTGTTGAACTCAAACATTTACACATACATAAATGTGCCCATATATATACACATATTAATCATACAATTTTAAATATTAAGGTGAAATTTGCATAGATGCTCAGACCTCATATGTACCCATCATTTTTGACAAATGCATATCATGACACAGAATACTTCCACCACACCATAATGTTCCTAAGTAAAATTTTCCAAAAGAGAATTTCCAAGCCCACTAAGAGACTATACAAACCCACTGATCTATGATGACAGGGTTGCCTATCTTAGTTTCAGTTATTTACAATTATGTAGTTCACATGTTTTGTTTACAGCTTCTTCTACCCAGCATACTATCATTAGGATTTATTAATATTCTTGCTGCACCAACAGTTTGTTTCCATTTATTGCTGAATTGTGTGCCAGTGTATGAATATAACACATTTACATGTCTTGGTTGTTTCCATTGTTTGGCTAAAGTCAATGAAACTGTTAGGAAGTCTTTAGCAAGAATCTTTGTGGGTATAAGTTTTTATTTCTATTGAATAAATAATCAGAAATGGGCTTTTGGGTCATGAGGTACTACATGAGGTAGTACATTTAACTTTTTAGAATAACCGCCATAGAGTTTTCTAAAGCATTTATACCAGTTCATACTTTCAGCAAGTTATGAGAATTTTGGTCACTGTACATCCTCACCAGCATTTTGCCAGACTTCAAAATTATATTAAATCCAAAAAATCTGTAGTGTGTGTCCCTTGGGTTAAAATTTTCATTTTCTTGATAGCTAATGATATTTAGTGCTTTTCCTTGTGCTTATTACCCATTTGTAAAGTTTATTTGTGCTTATCGCGTCATTCAAGTACGTTGTGTTCAAGATTCTGCCATTATTTGGCACTGTTTTTGCCAAATGTGTTTGTCTATTTATTTTCTTAATTTTCTTCCGATCATAAGGTTCTAATTTTGATAGAGTTCTATATATTTGTCTTTGTTTTCTTTTATATTTGCTTTTTGCGGATTCCTCTAAATTATAATTGAATACTTTGTATTCATTGTTTCTTGAATAGAGACTTGTTTCTGCATTTAGCTTCTCCATTCAAAAAATAATTTGACCATATATGTGTGGGTCTGTTTCCCTATTCACTTGTCTTTTCCTTTGATGTACTTGTCTTTTCTTTTATTAGAGTTATGATGTTTTGAATACTACTACTTTAAGTTTGTAAATTTACTACGATTACTACTACTTCAAGTTTCTAAGTTTGTTTCTAAGTTAGTCAAGTTTAGTCTTGAAAGTCTTCTTTTTCAAGACAATTTTGACTGTTATTGGCCTTTCACTTTCCCAAATAAATTTCAAGATCATGTCAATTTCATTAAAAAGAAAAGATCCTGGGATTTTGGTTGAGATTGCATTTAATCTATAGGTCAATATGGAGAGAATGGCACCATGAAAATAGAGTATAGTAATCTATGAATATTGCATATCTTTACATTTATTTAGGATTTTTTTAACTTTCTTTTGGCAATGCTTTAGAGATTTCAGTGCAGAAATTTTCCACGTCTTCTGTTAAATTTATTGCTAAGTATTCCATGGGTTTTAATGCTATTGCAAATGTATACATTATTTACAATTTTATTTTATATTTATTCACTCATAGTATACAAAATATAGCTAACGTTTGCATATTGATTTTATATTCTATCACATGCTAATTTTACTTTTTAGTAGTTTTTTTGTAGATTTATTGTAATTAAGCTGTTATTTGTAATAATGGTAGAGTTACATGCAGTTGTAAGAAATAAATACAGTGATATCTCCTGTAACTTTTACCCAGGTTTCTTCAACACCATAATACAAATAATGAAAAGCAGAAGTTTAGCAGAAGAATACAGAGGCAATTTAGCTCCAGGCGTGTCTGGATTTGGTGTTTACCTAACTTCACTAACTTCACGCAATAAATTTTCCCATTGAGTACCCTTGACAACTTTTCTTGTCCTAATTCTATAGATTTTCCTATCCGAACAGTATGCTCATTGGTAATAAGCCTTGTATACTAACTACTAACAAACATATGCACATATGGTGAATGTTACTTAAAAGAGAGTACACATAAGCAAACACACAAACATGCGTACTTAGAAGGTAAATAGGGCAGAGGCTTGTTTAGATATTATAAAAATGTGAATGCTTTGGGGAGCGACATTAAACTTTAAGAAGATAATCATCTTTATCATAAAGTCATAGCTGAAAGGAAACTCCATAAATTGTATCAAGATAACCCTGGTGGTTATTTAAATAACCATTTAAATGTGACTGTTTGGGAGAATCTTCTGCTTTTTATTCTGTACCTCATGCTTTATTTCTCCATTATGATGATTTTATAGTGAACATGCCTGCTTGTAGAGTAATTTTAGCAAATGTTTAAAAGTACCTTCCAGGCTGAGGGTATTAAGTTTTATATAAGCTCTGTTTTCTATGTTCTGTTTTATTGCAACTATGTCCATGGACCCTATAGTGTTTATGTAAGCTGCAGGCTACTGCCATCATCTTTAAAACATCTAGCCAACTGCTTTTATGTCTTTAAGATACTCTAACAGCTAAAATAACATTGGCAATAAGAACATCGGGAAATAAAGATACATTTCAGGAATGGACTTCCCTAAAATTCTGACTGTCTGGTGGTTGAATAGGCCCATAAGTGCTTTTGTAGCTTTTGCAGATAATCAGGAATGGGATTTCTCTTCAGATTTTTACTCTCAGAAGGAATTTATTTTCACTTAGGAAAGAGAATATGTTCTGATAAAACCACATGTGATTGTTTCACTGTATCAATCTTTATAGCACTATTTGGACATTTTTTATTCATTTTGAAAGTAGGGGAAAAATACCTCGTATATTTGAAGAGCTTCTAATATGGCTAACAACATAGATTAGTTTTATGGATTATTTCTATAGTTCACATGAAATAAAAAGTAAGATGTATATTATATATTGCCTTCCTTTTTTCCTCAAACCTTCAAATTAATAATTTTATGTAATCATCAAAATTCAAAATAATGAATATCTTATTATTTATTAAATAAAGGCATTTGGAAGTTTGAAGAGGATGAACATAATAAAATTGTAGTGAGATATTATGAATAGGGTAGGCCACAGTGGCTCAGCAGGCAAGAATGCTCACCTGCCATGCCAGAGGACCTGGGTTCGATGAGGTCCAGGTGCCTGCTCATGTATAAATTTAAAAAAAGAGATATGATGAATAACCAATAAAAATTTAGAAGCTTACAGTGGGAAAAGATTGTACATTTTTATCATTTTTTGTTTCCCTGTATTTTCAATGAAGTTATTGTATATTTTATTTGTACTTGTGCTTATTTAATTTAGTTATTGTGATTTACATAAATAGAAAAAGATGGGATTCTTTAGCTTTCCATTATATACCATTTAGATTTCATCGAAAGCAACCAAACCTTTGGAAGAGCAATTTTACATGTGAGAAACAGCCCAAATACAAACTAAAACAATTTATATTTTTGAAATAATATATGCTAGCAAGAATATGAGATAGAAAGGTCATAGAGGGACAGTTGTTACATTGTTGGAAATTATATAGTAGTCTTCATATGAATGTGCTTATGAAAATATGTAATTTTTAAAATTTGATATTCTGATTTTACCATCTTGTTACACCATAAATTTAACTTCTGTTATTTTGGGGAAGGGCATAGAAATGGAGGCATACATATATTTAAAAAAATAAGGACAAAATAAAATATAAATCTGATTTATAGAGGAAAATAAGAAATCAATATTTCTAAAATATAATTTTATTGAAGAATTTTAATATAATTGTATAATAGCAAACGTGTAAATTTATTGGCTCAAAAGACCTATCTTAAATTTCTGTCATTAATTAAGAGAAGTTAAATTTTAAATATCAACAAAAATGTAAGAAATGTTCCAAAATTTTATCTTTCCATTTGACTTTGCTTAAATCATGGCCCCAAATGATATTTAATGAGGACAAACAAAAGCAAAAGAAGTCTTTAACACTCAGATAAGATACTAAAAATAAGTCTTATGTATTCCAAATCATATCTGCACAAAAATAGGACAGTGGACAATTTAAGGAAAGAAATGATGTAATGAGCACAAATAGAGAACATAGTTTTTGAATTGAACATTAAAAAGAAGCAGGTGTACATATGTAAACGTGGCACTATTTCCCTCTTTAATAAGTGTGACTGCAGTCGTATTCAATTGAAACTTTCCCTTAATACCAGTTTTATGTAGTCTTTCAGATGTGAGAGACAATTGAGTCAGCTGAATAGATAAATGGTTAATTCCTTAAAGAAATATATATTGAAGACCCAGTATTTCCTACACTTTATGTCAGGCATTGGAAATAGAGCTATAAATATTAGGCTTCAGGACTTCAACGAGTTTAGAATTTAGGCCAGAGAAAAATAAAAAAAACAATGTATGCTAGCATTTTTTAATGCATCTTATGAACAAGAATTTATATTCACATTACAGAAATTATATTAGTTACCACTCATGGTAGCCTTGTGAGAAGGCACCATCAATATATCCAACAAGGCAAGGACCCTGCATTGTTGATAGTTATTAATCTGTTTAGATGGAATATGTAACCAGGGACCTTAGTCTTTTCAAAATATCTTCCTACAGGATTGGGATAATTCACAGAGTAGTCTTGCTTTCTGGGCCAATATTTCTGTGCATTTTCTTAACAGAGAATCTACTTAATAAATTTTAATGACCATTCTGCTTCCCCATCTGAAAATGTGGAATCTATATCGTCTAAAGTTAATACTTCTTTTTAACAATTGCAATCAATGTTAGGGAATCAGATCACTACTAAAAACTGGAACAATTGTGTGCCAAAAAAGATTGAAAGTAGTCATAAGGAAAGGAAATGTGAGAATATGAGTTCAAAGAAGTGGAAGAGGCACATGGAAGTGAGAGATTTTATTGAAAAACCTTAAAATCAGAGCATGCAGAGTGAACACAGCTCCCTTGAAGCTTATTACCCAACAGCCCAGATTGATTGCAGCATAGCCAACATTTTGTTAGAGCATGGTTCCAGCCCTACGATATTAAAATATTTTGAGGATGAGGAGTGTAGTGAATATCTATTCATTTTCATAAACATGGAATTTCCTAGTCAGAGTACTGGCCTCCTTAGAAAAGGGAACTCCCAAGGCCCAGATGCTGGCTTCAGTTTGTGTTTGTTTTAACTGAGCTGGCTTGGACCATTTGAGTTGGCTTCCTGTTGAACTAATTCAAAGGCAGAAGAAATGAGTCTCCAGGCTATCTAAGTTCTCTCTCTTCAACAGTAAGAGCAGTTGCCTCTCCCTAAAACAAACAAACAAACAAACAGAAAGAAAACCAAACAAAACCCTCTGATTCATGTAAATTTTTTTCTTCTTCCTCTCACTTCCTAAGTGCCAGGCACTTTCTAAGTACACTAAATATTTACTCTTCCCATTATTTCTTCTTTTCTTCATATCCTTAGCTCTTTTTTCCAACATTTACAGTAGTACCTTGCATGCTCTCCATCCCTTATTCTTCGTTTTGCTCACAAAGAAATTTTAAATGTTTGTAAAATATAAATCTGTACACATCCATTACTTAATTAAAATTCTTCACCAAATCCCCCTGAAACCAGACTGCCCTGAGAATTCTCAGAGAAGTTGAGACTGCAACCAAGGGCTGGCATCTTGAGGGTTCTTGACTCAGTCTCAGGAAAGAATTTTGGGACTAGGCAGTTTGTACAGCCAAATGGTTTAAAAAGCTCATTGCTGGAAGTGCCAGGAGTTCTTGGCTGGATGCTAATAAGTCCTGGGAGTTCTTGGCTGGATGCCGCAAGGCCATAGAAATTCTCAGAGGAGTCTAAATCCTGATCCGGGGCTGAAGGTTCTTGACCCAGCAGGCAACTAAGCCACAGGAAAGAACTTGAGGATTAGTCATTGTGTACAGCCAAAGAATTCAAAGAATGGCCAGAGTGTACAGCTCAAAACTTTAATGTGCAATTAAGGTACATATTCAAAGATGAGCACAGACATTCTCCAAAGGAGAAGAAGCAGTCTGAGGTTGAGATCCTTGCATTATAAATACTTGAAAGACCCTTCTTCTGGCTATGCTAATAAGGGATTGAAGAATTGTACTTTTTCCTTGATTATTTTTGGGTGCTGACTGGAGTGAGGGCTAGGCATGTGTGTGCTGAATAGGTGGAGGCTGGCTGTGCATGCCACAAAGAACATTTTGCTATGGGGTTTAGGGTCATGTCCCCCTCCCTTCTCCTATATCTAACCTATCTCATTTCTTTCTTAGAGAATTCCACCCCTTAATCTTAAGGCATGATGAAGAGGGAGTTTAGTTTTCTGTAACTGCTTTGTGCTGATGGATGGAGAGTCATCCCTGCCTATTATGGGAATTGAATTCTCTGGCTATCATATCTAACAATTCCTCTGGGAGGATATGAAGGTTTCTGCATCTTTTTTATTCTAGTGTGACTGCTGGTTGTCTGTTGACCTCTTAGAAGTACATTTGATCTGTACCATGACCTGTGCCATTACTGTTAAGGTGCAGCATTCTGAGAGTGAAAGAGAGAAACATAGAACTGAGAAGAACTTGAGTGGCTAGCCCCAGTAAACAGAAAAGGCTGGATTGAAGGATGGCACCTATCCCCCCATGGCAGAAAGTCAAATGAATCAAATAGGAGATTTTGGTCCTCATGAATAATCCAGTGGTCTGGTATCTAAGGGATTGGTATCCTTTGTTATGTTTGAACTCCAATTAGCATAAAAACAACAATTCTCCCTCAGGAATACACATCTTCCTCCATGAGCTCCTGTAAAGGCATCCAAGGTTTGTAGGTTTTGGAGGACAATACCTGCTAATGAATTTACTTGGGATTAGAGAAAGGTTAAGGTGGAGGCTATTCATTTAATGCTAACAGATAGTTCAAGGGAGAGATTATGGTGGACCCACTCTGCAGGGGCTATTCTTGCAAGCCCAGTAGCTACTGATCCCCCAAACCTGACAGTAGCTCAGAGTGAGATTTAGAAACTGGATTGTTTTTTATTCCAGTTTGGGATAACAGCTTACGTAGCTGGAAGTAGAAAAGGCTCATTTCCATTTTATAGCTTGAGTTTTGGGGTACATACACTAAAGAACATGCTCCTGACCATCATGTGGATAAGCTAAAGTAGGTTTTATGCCCACAAAGGGAGAATAGTCCCTGACTGGTGTCTAGCGAGATATCAAATGTTAGGTTGTCTGTTGATCTGGATGATGTGCCACTGGTTGCTGATGTGGTCACCCAGAGTTCCATTTATTCCTGGGGGATCTGTGCTCCACTGTATGCTGAAAGACAGGGCCCTAGGGAGTTGTCATTAGAATCAAACATGATGCCTCTATTTTTATCCCAGACCATTCCTGGCATTCCTGTCTGGTGGGCATAGAGTTTGATGCAATTATTGGACACAAAGTCTGAAGATACCACATGAGATATGTATCTGTCCCCCAGGCAACCCTGGCAAAATTGAGTTGCTCCACTTTGAGAGTGAGTTACATTAGTCCCTAAAAGAATGATTCTTCCAGGCAATCTGATGATAGTGAGGGTGTGTTTTTTTATCATATATGATTTCCCTTGGTATTTGACTGATGATACTGTGGGTGGACTTAATGGTAGCAGAGTTATGAGTTTCTGTGACCCAAACTGTATGAATACAGAGGTTTGGTCAAGGTTTCCTTGATCGATTTGGTCAGGATGAGTGGAATTGGAATATAAGCAAAATGATACAGTTTTTACTAAAGGTGGGAGGTAGGTGTCTGTATATAAGACACCTTCAACTGAGGTGACTGGTGATTTTAGGGAAATGTTGGACTTTAGAAGAACTTGTTGAGAAGGTGTTCTAAGGTACTAGGAAATTTTGAGAGAGGATCTCATAATTCCATATTGGTACCTCTCACAAAGGCTTTGGGCATCCCAAACAAGTGGCTGGAAGCTCAGATTCTTGCATCAATAGGCTATATTTCAGACTACCTAGAATGGAGGTATATACCCATCAGGAGAAAAAACTGAAGAGGTCAAATGCATGCTAGATGACATTGAAATAAGGATGAATCTGTGCACAAGAGAAGGGGGGAAGAGGACACACACATAAAAAAATAGAAGTAACCTCATCTTTCTTTTGGTGAGATGATTTACCCAGTTTTCTTGAGAAGGAGCTTCAAGCCCTTAATTGTTTTACAAGAGTGTTTCTATTCCTTTTTCCCAGTTTTGTTTTTTTCTTCCCCCTGTGGGGTCTTAGGAGAGATAAGTTTATTCCTAGAAATGTGTACCCAGCTAGTAATCCCTTGTAGTTTGACAGCCTTAGGAGTGGTTAAAGGCACTGTATGAGGGCAATTCTAGGTACACCTTTGTCTCAAACCTGGGGTCTATCTGGAACTGAATGTCTGGGGGTATTTGATCTGAATCTGCCTGGATCTACATTCTATGATAAGACCAGGACTGGAGGGCTGGCAGGTACCACAAGTTGGATGGCTATTTCTAAGGTTTCCAAAGAGTTTCTTCCCAATGGTGGGTGGGCACTCAGGGACTATTAAAACATGTGGCTTATGAGAATATCTCCTAACCTGCAACTTAAGGGTGGTGTGAACCAATGGGACTATGGCTTATGGTCAACTCCTACTTTGGTACAAGCTTTTGAGGACCAGGGTCCAGAGTGATGGATAAGGACAGAATATGTGTTTCCCATATTAATTAATGAGTCAATAATCTTATCTGCTATGTCAAGAATAACCCAAAGCTCCACCAGTCATAACTATTGGTAAAGTGGGAACTGGTTGGGACCTCAGACCCCTTCAGACCTTACTCGAGGCCATAACTGGTGTGGGTTCTCCCCCTTCTCCCTTCAGAGCTGGGGACAGTTCCTTTTCCAGAGTTATCCTAAGGGTGCAGTGCATACTTACTATGACTGCTATTAAATGAGCCTCTCATCTCCTGTTGTCGATCCCACTGGATCTTCTCCAGTTCCTCAGATCTGTCTCTATTATTGAAAATATTAAAGGCAGTGCCTAGCACTTCATTAAAGTGGGTTTGCAGTCCTATAGCCATTTTCTGCAATTTCCTCTAAATATCTGAGTGTGATTGGCTGATAAATTGGGTCCTCTATAAAATTTTCCCTTCCTAGGATTTAGGATCTTTGTTGGCATATTTCTTCAAGGCTTCTACTAAGCATCCCTGGCATGAAGCATGGTTCTCATCTTTCCCCTGGGTTACCCCTCTAATTTTATCTTAATGTGCTAGTTTAATGGTGCATTTTTTTCATTCCTGTTATGAGACAGGCAATCATATGGTCTCAATATCTTAAATCTACTGCCCTCATTGCTAGCCCCAGTTAGGTTCACTATTAGGGACTGCAGTAGCTCCTACTGGCTGCTAACTTGACTGGCTGCTGCTAGTTCATCTGCATAGTCTTGGACTTCTGTCCATATACAAAGTTTCTTCTTCAGGGTGCAGCAGGTGGATAAGAAAATGTAAATGTCTCCCCAGATAAAGCCAAGGGAGAGTGAAAGAGACTGTAATTCCTTGGTGAATTTGGCCAGGTTTTCAAAAAAATGCCCTAATTTTTCTTTACACTGGACTAGGTCAGTCACAGAAAATGGGAAAGGTACCCAGATGGCTTCAGCGTCTCCATTTGCCACATTCCTGAGAGGGAGAAGTTTGTCCGGAGGAGTGTGGAGTCCAACTCTGGTGGGACTACCCTGCTCCTGGGAAGAGCTGGAGGATTGGTAAGATGTGGGATGGTGATCTACCAGGCCAGTGGGAGGATGCTTGGCAGCCTCATGGACAAGTAAGGGGACAGCCTTGGTGTTTGCAGGAGGGGCTTCCATGCTAGAGGAAGGAGAGCTTAAGAGGGGGTCATATAGAATGTCTACCTGAGTATCAGAGGCATAGGTGCAACACAGGCTACAGGTCCCTCACAAGTTAAGATTTTGGTAAAGGGCCATAAGTGCCTAGACATTTGGGACCTCAGTTCACTTCCCTTGACTCCTGCAAAAAAGATCTAGTTGCAGTATTGTGTCAAACCTTACGAGCTGTTTTTTGGACAAACTTCACTATCGTCCAGTTCTTATTGGGGCCAAGCTGTGAGGGAGAAGAATATTAACTTCTTTGTCTTTAGGTCATCTAGCTGGAAAGTGTCACAATGTTTCAGGAGACATCCAAAGGGAGAATTGGTGGGAACAGAAGGACAATCACCTATACGTTTTGCTGTTCAGCTTACTGTGCCTCTGCCTATGAAATGGAGAAAAAGAAGGGTAGACTATGAAGGGGTGTTAAGGAGAGGTGGTAGTCTTCACACAAGGCTCCTGATTGAGTAGGAGCCTTGTGAGAAGGGTTCTTCACAGAATGCTCCCAACTGATTCTCTGTGAGAAACTTATGCCTTGGGCCTTGTCTTAGATCCAGCATCCCACTTTGGTTTGACCACGCAAGTGATGGGACTTGTAAATTAATGAGCACTGGATAGGAAAGTCCTCAATATATGCAGAAGAACTTATCCCTAAAGGAAATTTTTAAAAGTGTTTGGATAGTTCTCTAGGCTGTATAGAAAATTAGGGAGGGACCGTGCCTCGTGAGAGGTGAAAGTCTGATGCCATATGATTGTGAATTATAAATTAGTCCCCTGACCAGACTGGGGATCCCAATGGCAAAGGAGGTGCCTAAAGAAACATCCAGCTATTGAAAAGGTTATTTAAGCCTTGTAAATGCAAAATTCTTGGCATGATGTGAAAACATTCTGTCCTGCAATTGCCACAGGCAGCAGAGTCCCTCTCAGTTATGAGTGGGACTGTGGGGCCTTGGTTTGTGTTTGAATTCCCTTGCAATTTGACTTGAAATTTTAAAATCATACCCATACCTCCACCATCTTTCTGCACTGAACCCTCCCCTCATAAACTAGTTCATTCATATTCAATCAACACCTTAAGAGGCTCTGAGGGTAGGGATAGGTGAGAAAAAATGAATGGGACCTGGTCTGGGAGAGTTTCTACATGTTTCTTTTACTGTCTCCAGCTAGTAAATCTCCTTCACTTAAAGCTGTGACCTGGAAAATTAGAAAAAACCCCTAACATTTTCCCCAGCAGCCCTCTGGCAGGGTTTTTTCCCTAGGTATCTAGGGAAAATTTACCTAAGGAAATTCCAGGTGAAGTTTCTTTCCAACACCCAGGCTTATTTACAGCAATTATGAAATCAAGGCTTCAAGCAGCGGAATTCAGAGAATACCAATTTATCACAGGGTGCAAAGGTGGTAAAGAGAGACTCAGGCATAGCACATAGATCAACAAACTCCTGCCTGACTCAGAGTTCCTCTGGTCAAGCCCTGAAGAACAGTGTCAACCATTGCATTTCACCCTTGGAGTTGCATAATGTGAGGGATTGGTCCTCCACCATCTCCTGGGGAGGAGTGGAGCTGTGGTCAAACAAGCAGGCTGAGATTATGTTCTGTGGCGAGAAGAGAGAGAAGAACAAGAATGGGGAGCAATATTCCTACCTGTAGGAAGTGGCATTGAGTCCCTTCATGGGTGCCAAGATGAAGCCAGACAGTCCTGGAAGTTCTTGGAGAAATTGAGACCTCAACTAAGGACTGGCACCATAAGGGTTTTTAACTCAATCTCAGGAAAGAATTCAAGGACTAATTAGTGTGTATAGCCAAATAGTTTAATAAACTTGATGCCAAAAAATCCCAGAAGCTTTAGGCTGGATGCTGTAGAGCTCTGGAAATTCTCTGCTGGATGCTAGAGAGCTGTGAGAATTCTTAGAGAAGTCTAGAGCATGACCTGAGACTGATGCTGTAACGTTCTTGACTGAGTCACAGGAAACTCAGCCATAAGAAAGAACTCAAGGACTGCTCATTATGTACAGCCAAAGAATCCAAAGACTAGCCAGTGTGCACAGCTCAAAACTTTAATGCACAACAAAGGTACATGCTCAAAGATAAGCATGGACATTCTCCAAAGGAGGAGAAACAGTCTGAAGTCAGGATGCTTGCATTATAAGGACTTGGAGGGGCCCTTCCCCCTCTGGCTATGCTAATAAAGGATGGAAGAGTTATACTTTCTGATTGGTTCTTTTCAAGTACTAACCTGAGTGAGGGCTAAGTGTGTCAGTGATGGGTGTGCACACTGAAAGCAACTTTTTGTCATGAGGTTTAGACTCACTCACTTCCCCCTTCCTCCTTCCCTATCTAAACTGCTTCATCCTCCCACCCTTTATAGACAAATTTAAATAAAATCTTGCAAAAGCCTTGAGCCAGACATATCATGGCATTTTTGAGAGTAGCAAGGAAGGTATTGTAGCTGGAGAGAAGTGAGCAGGTAGAGGGAATAAGTGATAAGAAGACTATAGCAGAAGCATGGAGAAGAGTTTTTGTTAGGTGTTTGGCCACTATAAGACAAATTTTATTGTGGGATATTTAGAGTGGAAAAGTGGCAGATATAAAATTTATGTTTCACAGAGATCATTCTGGGTTCTGAATTTTGTAAGTAGATCATATTACAACAAGCAAAGGATCAGAACAAAATATCAAGAGATGATTACAATAGTTCAGGTAATAGGTGTTTGTGGTTTTGCCCAAATGTTTATGAAGAAGGTGGAATGATTCTCTTAGGATTCTAAATAAATACTTAAATAATATGAATTTATATCTTCCTTAAAATCATGTAAAATATGGAATTTCTTATGTCTGAGATACATGTGAATAAGAAAATTTACCAAGCTCTTTCTTATTATAAATAATGGTAAGAGCGCAGAGTAGACAGATTTGTATTGTATTAATTGTTACCAACATCATTTTTCAAATTATGCTACTTCATTTGTGAACTCTCTATAGGAAAATAAGATGCCATTTTACCACATGATGTTACTGGATCAAATAAAATGCGTTGCTGTTAAGAATTCTTATTAATATTCTGTTCGGTTTTCCTGTTAGTTCTCTCTTTCAGTAACGATAGATGCACTTGTAGACAATATGGATGGAAGAGGCAGAGTTGTTAAGAGAAAAATGGTATCACCAGCTCAAATTGCTATTAAATTTTAATTCAGAAATTGCTAAGTAGTCAGAATATTCCATTTTTAATACCATTTTACACACTAGTGGAATGTGTGTGTGTACATGTAATATTCAAAATCTTTCAGAAATTATTCATGTGTTGAATAAAAGTGTCTTCAGAGACATCAATATGTTTAATTGTTCCTTTACTTGAAGACTTTATATCTGAGTGAAGTTCCAGGATAGATTTATAATGGGTCTCATAGAGGTACGGATCATTTGGGAAAATGTTCACTTCTGGTATATCAAATTTAAGGAAATGTGGATATGAACCTCAAGGAACTCGAAATTTTTGGTTTCTCTTAATACTCTTTTTTTTTATATATATATATGGGCCGGCACTGGGAAACAAACCTGGGTTTCCAGCGTGGCAGGTGAGAACTCTACCACTGAGCCACCGCCCTCTCTTAATATTCTATATGCCAGTTTACCTGTGAATATATCTATTGACTCAAAGGAGCACTTCTATCTTTGAACACTGCTGCTCGGAAAGGTGTATACCAAAGAGAGTGTGTAACACACACTCGCTTAAGAAGAAAGCAGAAAGAATTGTATTTAAAAGAATGAATTTTTAGGAAATTTATTAATATGCAAAAAAAAGCTTAGATGCATTTCTGGATAAGAGAGTGAGAAGAGGTAAATATACCTCCAGCTCTTCCACCATAACTTTAATGCCTGTCAATTTCAGGAACTAATCTACAGGGAAACAATAATCAATCCTTGAGAAAAAGGCATCACAATTCTGAAAAATAGTTTTGAAATTTAACATAGGGAAACTTCATTTCCTGAATCAGTGTTTCCTTGACAGAAACTCAGACTTAGAAAAAAATAATTACCAACATGCAGTAATAAATAAAGTTTGTTTTAATAAAAAGTTTTTTATTGAAACAGTGCCACCTTTTTATATACCCTAGATTAGAAAAATAGGAACTTTCATATTAGAAAATCAATGTTAGTTTATTTGTATTGATATATATTTATTAATAGGTTTCATTTGAAAGCTGTCCTACAGTCTATGTGAACTGAAGTTAAATGCTTCATTAAGCATTAAGAAGGTCTTTGATATATTTGGCACTAATGGATAGACACTTGTTTCTCTTATTAACATTTATACATGCAAATTGCTGTTAATGACAA